>LPNX010612440.1:626481-696662 GCA_001517045.1 Pseudotsuga menziesii
CCATAATCCAATGATTTATAGCTCCTTGAAACTTAAACTAAACTTCATGTTTATGTAACGAGACTAAATCACAAGCAATATCTATTGTGCAAGGTTTATAAACATTAAACTAATGTTGTAAGGTTGAAATCATATCGTAGGTAAAACCATAGTATAATGAACCTTACGGGCTTTCCACGCGATGATTTGGTTTATGGATCAGTCAAAGGATTTGGTCGTGGAACTATAGAATGTTACCCACTGCATGTAAAATATTTGAAGGACTACGTGGTCACGTTTCAGCCATGCATTGGCGTTATAAAACTGTTGACTCAACCCTAATTATCATTTCTCCTTTTCCCTCGGGCCTTTGGCCGCTCTGCAAACCCTCTCGGTCCATTTTTGTTGTAGCGTTGATTGCTGTTAGTCCTCCTGCTGCTCTAGCTCTTCGTGAGCTCTGCTACTGCGCTGAGTGGGAGATTAGGGTGTTGAATGACTCGCTACTCGTCTCTGCCATACCTTCGTTGTTTAACTTGGGCTTTGGTCTGACAGTCCTTACCCTTCGTCGTTCTTATGAGAGTGAATCCTCCTTCAATGGAACGTGGCATACACTGTCTGTAGACGGTGGGTTAATTACCAGGAAGAGATTTCAGTTGAAGGGTTTGACCCTGTCCCTCGAATTGCTGGGGTTTCTTTTGCTGTCAGTGGTTAAAATTTTAACAACGCCGCTCCTTTGCCATCGATTGGCAGGTTCCTTGCTCAGGCTGGTTGCGGCATCACTGTGTGGAAAAAAATATTCGCTGCTAGAATAACCAGGTATACTCATTTCCTTTACTGTCGAGTTATCATAAAAGTTATTTCGCTTCTTTTATATTATTAAGTGACTAACAGTTGGCTTTGAACATGGTTTTTGTAGGTATACCTGTTACCTTCCTCTGCATACAAAAAGAACGAGGGTTACAACAACATGGGCCATGGTAAGCCCAGGTCCCTCCAAGGCTTGTCCACTTTGTGTGAATCCTTTAAGGATTGCGAGGGGTTGGTCGTTGCGGCCCTTATCGACCCTCATGGATTTTGGTTGTTTGTTTTTATATTATGCAAAAGTGGGTTAATACCCTAGCTCTCAAGCAGAGCTCTCCGGCTTCGGCCGTGAGTGTAAAAACTTGTCTGTAATTATTATGATGTTTATAAAACTGAACAGGCTGTAAGCCTTCGTGTTTACTGTGTTTATAAGATGGAACAGGCTGTAATCCTTTGTATAAATTTTTGTTCTGCCGTGGGTAAAACTACGACACTGGCTTTTATTTACAGTTAATACATTTGTGTATTTTGTAAATATTTGGGTATTTACCCTCGGTTATTATACCTGTAACTAGTTACTGGAATCTTTTCGTGCATTCCTTACTTGTTTATTCTATAGCAGTTTAAAATGTTTATTATGTTTAATTTTTAATCTTATAAATGTGACTGTGAGTAAAAATACTGTTAATTTACCATTAATTGATTTACTTATAAATAACTTGGATTTTGTAGGGTTTAACCCTAAATGGCAGTGAAGGATGTAATACTGTTCTTATTTCTTTTAATGTTAAAAGAAATTTAAGATAAGAAAGCATCTGTCACAATAGGGTTACTGATTAAGTTTTAAGCAATTAAGCTCGACTGCCGAGCATCCTGTACTTCTGTCTTTTCTTCCTGCACAGATAAACATTTGATTTGTATACTGAAATAAGTGTTATTATCTAGTTTCTAATTTAACCTTCTTATTAGTAAGAAATTGTAAATAGTGCACTGTTTATACCCTGATAATATTATAGGTTTTAAATTCTTCTTTTCATTAAATCTGAATACTGTCAGTATACCTAGGCTTAAATGCAAACAGTAAGATTAGTTCCAAAATCTGTGGACAGTAATAAAATACTACTTATGTTATTAGTGATAACATTCTTGTATTACCTAAATAAATTACTAGTATAATTACTACCATAACTTTCTGTGAATAATGTAGTTTCTGTATTAATAACCTGCGTATAAATCCACTAGTTTATCTATAAAAATACTTATTAATTAACTTTGGTGTAATTTACATCATACTGTATATTTTCTTTTATAATTTAATTACCTTCTTAGTTATGATAATATTTATCTAAGTTCAGCATTTAATGTTATCTCTATCTACGATTATCTTATGAACACACATATTAATATTTATTCAGAGTATTTACTCAGTTTTATTTTATAATACTTTTGGAAATAGTATTTATTATTTGAATCTTCGGTAGTTTATACTATACTTTCTATGTCTGCTGTAATTAGTTTAATTTCTTAATTATAATGTTTACTTACAAATGTTCTGTAAGTACGAATATTAACATGTTTATATTCTGAAAATAAGAATGATAGCTCTGTAACTTGTTCTTGCTTTGAGTTTACTTTTAGAAATGAAATTAACTGGATACAAGGAAGGAAACTATATAGTAAAACAATATACATTCCAATCTAACTTCTACTATCTTTCCTTCACAGTAGAATTTACTGTAAACCTAATACAGTACAAGAAAATAGTTTTTAAGACTATGAGAAAATCACTTATGAATTTGTAAGACACTTGTAGTTAGCTCGGTTCAGAAGGATACTACTTCCCAATACCGAGATACTGTGTTGGAGTACGGTCTGGTGAACCCAGATGTGGAAAAACACAGTAATTTCTTTAATTTCATCAACAGATTAACTACTGATAACCTGAGATATTTACATTACTAAACTAGCTAACTCTTCTGTCATATAATATAAACATAACGTTCATTCATTCATACTCATTAAAACATAAATAGATAAGTAACAGAACCTGTTTAAAATGGGACAACAACAGCAATGGGAGGCCGTTCCTCCCTACCAACTCCTGGAGAGCGCTCAGACAACGACTCCTCAGGACCCCCGAGCTTTCTCTGGTCTCCCTGGCTGGAACTAGGTGCAGCAAAGTCAGATACCAGTCTTCAAACTCAGTATTAACTCAGAACTATCAGTCAGTTCTCTCAGCCAAATAGCTGTAATGAAATCAAGTTACTGCAGCAATCCTCTTAGAACAACTTCCTTACTATATTTCCCTCTTCCTCAATGAATTTCTTGAATAACATTCACCTGAATGAATTCTCTCTGGAAAAAATATGAGCAGCCTCAGCTCTCTTCATTGAGTACTTTTAAAAGATTGCCTAGGTCTTTTTTGGGTTAACTGTCATTTAATGAGCCACCTGCTCTGATCCCACTTTCTTGGGAGATCATGACCCCAAATGTAGGGAAGTTGCCACCTGCAACTTAGGAAGTGTTTGAGGATGCTGCCACTTGTCTTTTGCCTTCCACCTAGTTCCATCCACCAGTTTGACCAGTAACCTCTTTTTAACAACTCTCCCATGCTGTTCTCTCCATAATTTATTTATTAGTAATAAAAATATCCTGAATTACATTCCAATTCTGTTGACTCTGCTAAGTCATCAATCCTACTTAGCATTAAATTGAACATAATGTCTCAGGAATATAATTAAAACAATTTACATAATTTTACAAAATTGGGGTATGTGGCATAAGAGGTCTTGGGTTCAAGTCATTCTTTTTGTTACTTTTTGCAAAAGTGCATATTAACTTTAAGTTATAAAGTAACTTATATTGTAAAAGAACTTTCCACTTGTTTTATAAAAGTGGATCACTTATTTTGAAGCAACTTATTTGTAGGGGGATTCTTTGTTGCATTTTTTTTATCTTTACCAAGTGGATCATCCCCTGCCTAGCACATGGCTCCTTGAATTTTTTTTATGTTTTTTTTTTCAAAATGACATAACTTTGGGATCGGAAATCCATTTTTGGTGCTATTTTTTTTAAATCGCCTATTTTTTTTCAAGATCTTTGCATCCAAACCATCAAGATTTTTTTGTTTTTTTGTTTGTTGTTTTGTTTTGTTTTGTTTTTTTAATTGTGCATATTACAGTAGGTCTACTCTATGTGATATTATGCTTAGCAGTTCCAACTAATTCTCATGGAAAGCATATATGCAGGATGTTCTACAAAGTAGGAGACTTTACCGAATTACCATGGAAACTGAACAAACTGATGACGATACGAAAATAAAATCGGCCAATAAATGTGATGAATCCCATGGATTAATTGGGATGTCAAATTCTAATGATTTACAGTTCCACCTTCAAGGAATTGATAAAATAGATACAGCCTAGGATCAATTGGAAACTATGTTTGTAAACACAATGAGATTTGAAGTCACTTGCTTGATAATGAATTGATTCATGTCTTGAATCCAAGCGATTTCTCTTGCATTCAAGATTATTGTTAAATTTTAATCCAATTTTAAATCCTTGATTGTTATTTCACAATAATACTTCTACATTTATTTCATTCTACAATTTCATTGCATATCAATATTTACTTGCAACGGAAAATAAAACAAGGGTCACTGAAAGATAACCATGCATAAGAGACACAAATGTTTTGCCTTAGGAAACCTCAACGGGGGGAAATCCAACAAAAATTTCTCAGAAGAAATCAATCCAAATTTCAAGTACAATACTAAACATGAAGTTGAGCCCTAGCAAAAGAGTGTGACATTCTTGCACAAGAAACTTTAGCAAACCTTGAGAGATAGAGAGAGAATAAGATAACTCCAAAACTTACTTCTAGTGATCTTCACTTGTCCTCCTTCAAAAGTGTGCACCAATTGAGAAAGACATGAGCTTGCTTGAATGTGTCAAATGAAGTGTGAGAACACTTCTATTTACATTGTTCAGTTCAATTGATTTTCACTTTTGAGACTGACTTGTACTTTTGTCATCTAGGTCCAAGTTCCCCCTTTTACTGGGGTATTTTTCCCTTTCTTGTCTTCCACTTTCTTTGGGACTTCTTCAATGGATTTTCTTGACTTATTTGGATATTTGTTCATTATAGAAAATTTCTCCTCGTTTACATCTCCTTACATGCATTCATATTCTTCCGTAGAGCTCTAATGTTGATTTGACCATACTCTAAGAAGCCCCAGACACTTCTTATAGCCAAATTCAAATGGAACATTAGATTATACTTTGTCTATACCACAAGGGATGCAATCCATTATCACATAGACAAGTCAACTTACTCTACTAGAATACATCATTCTCACTACAGAGCACTTCCACATAGAGTACACAATGTGACCTCTAGCCTACTACCTCTCCGGTCAAAATATGACTAGACAAGGCTAAGCATACAAGCCTCAAGATAAACAGTCAAGGGCTACAATGGGGCCATTTTCTCCCTAGGTTGCAAACCCATCTAAGAGAATGATTTGCATAATGTTTTCTCGATGCTGGAACTATGGATTCCATCAACAACTATCTCTCTAAGTACAAAACCCTTAGTGTCGTAGTTAAAGAATGCAACATAAAAAGGAATGACACGCAATGTATTTTTCATATTCTTTCCAAGATTGTTATAAATTATTCTATGTTTGTTTCCACCTTTTAATCCATGAAAGAATCTTTTTGGGCTCACTATACAAAACCCACTCTTAATTCTTTTTGTGATTTATTGATTAGAGAACATTGCTCAAGGTAAGCTCATGCATCTTGGAGGAACCAGTAATGTTGATACATATAGCAAAGCATTAATGGCACAAGAAAAGAACAAAACCAAGAATATAAAGAAGCAACAACCTTGCAATAATAATCAAAACAAGGGCCCCAAACCCACTCATCCAACTCATCCTTCCAATGGTGACAAGCGAACCAAATCAAAAGATAAGAAGTATGAGTGCCATTGCAATTTTTGTAGGAAATATGGTCATGTGGAATCCAAGTGTTTCAAGAAGATGGAAGCGTTGGAAGAAACAATGAAGAATCACAACATCAACCCTGATTTTTTGTATGACTCTACAACTCATGGACGTGCACCTTCTTCTTCTAGTTTTCCTTAAATGTATCTTCTTCTTGTTATTCTAATGAGTGGCTCATTGATTTTGGAGCATATTATCATATGCCTAAGGACACTTTGGAAAAATTTGGAATCTATTAGGTTGTAGCATGATAGATTGAATAACTATTGGTTACTCTTGCATGGTGGTTAGTAGGAAAGTCTCATGTGCTGAGGGATCCAACCATACACTAAGCGATTGCTCACATAAAAGGTAAAAAGTTGGAGTCTATGGGATGAAAACCAAAATATATTATTTCAATTATGTAGGTGTAGTGAATCAATAAAACAATCCCAATAGTAAGAAACCATCCCCTATTAGTCTAGAAAAAGGCTACTGCTTACCTCATCCATTGAATGCTAAGCATGTGTTTAATTAAATGAGAAGGATTGGGAAAGGAAATGTGTTCAAGTAAGGGGACATGCAGATATCTCCATCAAGGCTATGTATGCTCATTGGAAACATAGAAATTTCTATGATTTCATGGTGAATCAATTATGGTTATGGGTGCTCGGGGGAAGTTGAGAAACACTTGGGGGCATAATATATATGTGCTTGATGAAAACAATTTATATCTCATATTTTGATCCGGAATGTACTGGGAACTAAATTGAATACCATAATATAAATGGATTCACACACACAAATATTATCGAGAGCATATGAGTACAGTGAAAATCCAAATTCTAATAAGTAGTGAAATAATGGAATACTATAAAGTACAAACAATACAAACTAGATATAATGGTGGTAGCTTATGTCTGGAGAGAAATATGGCGAGGCTAGAAAGGTATTTTAAAATAAACCATCAATGAGAAAACCTTAAACATAAAAATCCTAACCCCGGGAGATGAAACACCAAAGGGCTTGTGGGACCTGATGTGGTTAGTTGTAACTTCAAGGGGCACAAATTTTGTATATGATCTCCATTTGGGGTGATTTGTACCTTGCTAGAAAGGTCTATTTGAGAAGGAATTCATGCTGTTATCCTTGTAGACTCATTCTACTATCTACTAGACACTACCGAGACCAAACAAATGTTGTTTAGGGCCTCAAAATGGCCCCAAAAATTGAGGACCCAAAAGACCGTGAAAAACTACAAAAATTGGAAAACTATGATTTAAGCCAATGGACTAGGTAGTTGACCACTGATGTCATATGGATAAATCCTTCCCATTAGGAAGCAATGGTCTCCATTATGTTAATATCTCTCAGCATATGGGGAAACTTTTGTTGAATTTGACTCCTGGTGAGTCACTTGCCTTAGTGAAGATGTTTCCCTGCTTTGATGACCCAAGAGAGTTCAATGTTATGTTGGCAGGTTCCATTCATCCGTGAGTCCATGATCTAATACACTATAGATTATTCAAGGTAGTATTTATTTATTTTTTTAGGGGGGGAATTCTCAACCACCTTTGAGGTGTCAGAGAGAGGTGGAAAATATGGTCGAAGCAATTCCACATTAAATACTAAGTGCAAGCCAAGGAAAGGGGGAATATTTAATTCAAAATAATTGTCACCCACATCATTTGTGATGGTGTAAGGCCCATATCGGAATGGAATGAGCTTTCTATGGGGTCTTGTGAGGTGATCCTTCTACAATGAAACCACACCTTATCCCTAACTTGAAACCTATGTGGAACCCGATGTTGGTCATGTTGGATTTTGTAATCGGCATTGGCCTCCTACATGATATAATAAAAATGTTGTTGGATGTGTTGGATCCATTCAATGAATTTGGATTCTTTTTCTGCCTCGTCCTCTATATGAGAGGACTCATATTGTGTAGATACAATGGGTATAACTACATCAAGGGTTTCCAAGGACTGAAACCCCAAGCACGCCTAAAAGGGGATATGGCGAACAAAGCTATGGATGGATCTATTGTAAATATACTAAACATATGGAAGTATCTCACCCCATGTGTGTAGATGTTTAGAGTTGTGCATGCATAGAATATTCCCAATCATCATGTTGACCACTTTCGTCTTCCCATCCGTTTAGGGGTGGAAGGCAGTCGATTTGGTCATCTTGGTGTCCATTATAGACCAAAAGTAGGACCAGTTGGTTCATGGTATCCTGAATTAAATCCAGACACACTCAAATAATAGCTTAGTAGTGGCTTCAGTTGTGAAACTCTTCTTACATGGTGCTAGAATGACCATCTTATAGAACAGACTGACAACCTATCTACCACAAAAATAGAATCATGACCATGCTTGGACGAGGGAAAACATGACATGTAATCCATCGATACTAATTCCCAAGTATTTTTTTGGCGTAGGAAAAGGAGTGTACATTCCCTTCTCCTTGATGGCAGGTTTAGAGATGGCACATGTAGTGTATCACCAGATATACTTGCTGGCATCTCATCGTACTTTTGGTACGTATAAATACTTCTGAAGTACCCTACTATATTCTCCAAGACAAAGTGCCAGATCACTCCACTGTAGTGTTCCTCCAAAATTATCATTGCACACTCGCTTGATGGAGCATAAAGATGGCCTAGATAACATAAAATTGCATCATGGAGGTGAAAATTTATAACTTGTTTACCTGCACCCAGTGTCTGATACTTAGCAGCAAAGTCAAGGTCACTTCTATATAATTTGGGACACCTAGAGGTGTCATGCCTAGAGGAGTTAAGGACCATGGTTAGTGCCATGATCGAGGGTTGGATAAGGAAATATACAACATGGTTTGTGCTACCCTTCTTGTACTTATTGTTTAAATAAAATTGTTGCAAGTACCTAGACCGATTCTTATGGAGATCATTCTATAACTTTCCTCATGTTCGCATGAATTGCAAGGGATTATGATCAGTGTGGATGATTGTTTCCTTTATGAGAATGTAATTCTTCCACTATCAACATGCCTAGATAATGAAGTACATCTCTTTGTCCTAGGTGTTATATCTAAAAATAGTATCATACAGTGTTTATGATAGGTCATCGGATTTCCTTGTAGAGTGAGGTTTGCACCAATAACATAGTCTTATGCATCTATCTCAATATTGAATGGTTGTTTCAAGTCTGGTAGAGTGAGGATTGGTGTTGAGCAAAAGCAGTTTTTCACATCCTTGAATTCTTTTTGTTGTGACCTCAACCAAGTGAAATTGGCTTTAGCTTCCCCCTTGCTCACTTAGATGAAGGGCCACGCTATATGAGAGAACCCCAAAATGAACCTATGATAGAAGTTGGAAATGCCAAAGAATCTACTAAGATATTATAGGGTCATCGAGGTTGGCTAATCTTAAATGAATTGGATATGGTCTACATGCACCCCACGTTCATCCATGATGTATCACAAAAATTGAATTCTCTACATTCCAAATGAGCATTCATCTAGGTTAGCATATAGATTGTGTTTCCACAACATACTTAGGACCTGCTGAATATGCTATAGATGTTCTTCCCAAGTCTTGTTGAAGATGAGTATGTCATCCATATATACAACCGCAAAGGAGTTTGTGAACATCCACAAGATATCATCCATCATCCTCATGAATGTTGTTCAAGTGCTAGTCAAGACAAAAGGCATGAGAAACCATTCCAAAAGGGCTTCTTTAGACTTGAAGGTTGTCTTCCATAGATTGGTTTGTTCAATTGGAACCTGGTGGTAGCCCAAATTTAGATCAATATTTCTAAAGAACTTGACACCCTTAAGTTGATGAAGAAGATCACCAATTCGGTGGATTGGGTATCAATTCTTGATAGTGATTTTGTTTAGAGCTCTACAATCAATATAGAGTTTCCATGTCCCATCCTTTTTTTCTACACTAACACAATTGTATTCCCATAAGGTGAGGATCTTGGTCAAATGTGTCCCTTTTTATTGAGATCATGAATTTGGTGGTTTAATTCCTCATTTCCCAGAAGCGAGCACATGTATATTAGGTCATTTTTTAACGGAGCACTCGGTATTAATTCAATTGGATGTTTGACCTTGCAATGCAGAGGCACCCACGTATGGAAAGCAGATATTCCCTTGCACCCTTATACAATATTTTCCATTTGATTTTGTTGTGCACAAAGGTATCACAAGGAGGCCATAGTAGTTGTAGTTACCTTTTTTTTCACTATTCGAACAAACCATGAAGAGGGATATTTTTTCAATATAAGAGATTAAATTTCGGCACTACTTTGTTGAGATTAAGGAAATGTCAGTTGTTGAAACTACCTTTGGCACCCTATAGAGTTGTCCTTCCAAAGTAAAAATGACACTACGGGGATCGTACTCATAAATAACATGATGCTTCCACATATAGGGTTGACCTAAAAGAGGTGACAAGTGGGGAAACACCTCATAATACCTTAAGTATTTGAAGGGATTAATACCATAAGACATGCAACATTCCTGGATGACATAAATGTCTTGTCCCTAGCTCAACGTATTAATGGTGGATGGACATAATATTCAATTTATTGACAACATTGGTTGAGATCAGGTTCTTATGGATATCGTTATCAACAATG
Organism: Pseudotsuga menziesii; assembly: GCA_001517045.1. Lineage (NCBI taxonomy): Eukaryota > Viridiplantae > Streptophyta > Pinopsida > Pinales > Pinaceae > Pseudotsuga > Pseudotsuga menziesii. The sequence continues at coordinate 636,886 of LPNX010612440.1, forward strand.
AAATGTAGTGGAGTTTGCTTCCCCCACATCTGTGATTGGAAGAGGTGCTCCCCTTCCTTAGGCTCTTTTGGCTTCTTCAGTTGGATCTTTGTGGTTATAATAGTAGCACTAGGTTTTGCATCAATGACACGATTTTCCTTATCTTCTTCCAAATCAGAGTTAGAGTCAAATTTTGATTCCTTTTCCTACATCTCGACCATTAATCTATTTCAAGTGAAATTTATCAGTGTTGTTCCAAGGTATTTTGTGATATTAACACCACTTTCTAGTGTCTTGCTTTGACCTCCCATTTCCCTTCTTTAGTTGAGGATTGGATTGGTTGTCTTGAGGTTATATTTATTTTATATGTTCTTTGTTATATGAATTAGGGCCACCATTACCATGCTTATGTTTCTATGAATTTGCAAACCCAAACTCTCGCCTATTCCTATGCTTAAATTTCTGCTTGATTTTGACACCATATTGATAAGACAATCCAAGTGAGGAGATGTCCAATAAATCCATGTCTGTTTAGATGTACTTATGCAAGCCATTATGGTATTTCACAAATAGGTTCCACTTGGAGTCTCTAATATCCAACTTTGTGTGCAAGATATGGAAGAAGTTAGTGAAATTTGACATTGTTTGGTTCCTCTCTTGATGTAGAGTCATCCATCTCGTGTACTGGTCATCATAGCTTCCAATAGGATAGTATTGCTCCTTGAGGGAATGAAAAAAGGATTTCCAAGTGGGGTCAGTCCTGAACATTATGGAATCTTATATATCATTTTTTTCACAGTAAGTCTCCCGCTAAAATTTTACATGGGGAATGACCTTAAGGAGTGCAAAGGTGATCTTCTCCTTATTGGAAAAATTGTGGACAAAGAAATAAACTTCTAGCATATTTAACCATTTCTCCAAAGCATAGACATCTATATAGACCTCAAATAAATCAATTTCAACATTAACTTGTACCTTAATGGGTGTCGCGCCTCGAAACTGGTTTCTTGATGAAGGAATCTTGGTCACCATTGGTAGTCATTAAAGGATCTAGGTGAAATTATCCACCATCTCGTTCCTCTATCTCATGAGGGATTCCTAGAAAGGCAACTTGATAGAATATCCTACTCTGTCATCACTATTTTATTCCTCCATGGGAGGCCACTTGGGCCACTGATAGTGGTCTTCCCCAAGGGAAACTAGTTTGAGACTCAACTCTATATACCCTAATCTCGTCAGGGGCATGCACCAAGCAACAAAGAGTAGATTTCTTTGATACTGCTGATCAAGACTGTATTAGGAACGAAATGAAAGAAAATAATATAAAAATATTCACACACATGTATATTTCAAAGAGGGAAAGAACACAGTGAAAATACAAATTCTATCAAGGAATGAAATAACAGAACACTATAAAGTGCAAAATAATACAAACTAGTTAGAATGGTGGTAGATTATCTTTGAGGAGAGATGTGGCAACTACACTCATTTGTAAAAACTGAGTTATAATTAGGCTAGAAAGGCCTTTTAACATAAATCATAAATAAGAAAACTTTAAACATCAACAAACCTAACCTCAGGAGATGAAAGAACAAAAGGTTTGCGGGCCTCGATGTGTTTAGTTGATACATCAACTTCCCAAGGGCGCAATTTTTGCATATGATTTCTGTTTGGGGAACTCGATATCCCATAAAAAGGTCTAGACGACAAGGAACAGGTGTTATCAACACAACATATGTGTTCCACTATATGCTGGGAATTGTTGAGCCAAAAGAATGTTTTTTAAGGCCTCAAAACAACCTTGAAAGTTTAGGACCTGAAAAACAGTAAAAAACTGGCAAAATGGAAAGTTGTGCTTTGAGTGGGTGGCCACCGATGTCCATATGGATCATATTTCTATCCCTATGACGAATATTTAATATTGTATAATTAACATCGTTTAAGGAAATAAATCTCATCATAATTCATTCTTTTGGCACAAAGGATGAGCTACACTGGTTGACATGCAAGCATCACTAATGAATCCACCATGACGAAAGGTTTTAGTTACCTGCTTCACGTTTACTCTAAAATGGATATGAATGTAAGAATGCAATAGTTTGAATTTCATGCTCATAATTTAAGGGAGAATAACATATATTATAGTTTCATTCAATGTCTCTCCAATTGTTGAGGCCTTAACAGCTCCACAAGCTCATTAGCTTGGGGTTTCTCCTTTTAAAATTTTAAAATAAAATCCTTAGGTTTCTTTTTCCTTTAATTGTATCCTCTTTGTTTTAGTTCATTGAGTATTTTATCTTTGATTGAGTGATTCCTTCTTCACTACCTTTTATTTTGTTCAAATTCATATTGCAGTCATCATTGCGTATCGCATTAGACTCGTCAAATTTGTTTGCATCGCAAAGTGGTTCTAATTTCATGCATCACATTTTACATGTTCTTGCAACTATTCGATTTTTTTATTAATCCTGACATATGAGAATTTCACATAGACTTTCCTAGGTTGATTGTAGCACCCTCGAGGCATAGGTTGGATCTCAATTGTTTTTAGAAAGAATTGACACTTCTACCAAGTACTAAGTACCACGTACTCCATGTTTCAGCCGACCATTTTGGTAGGATAAATTCTCTTAGTTGATGATGGATAATACCAATTTCATCTAGCATATTTAAAACCTATATAACATATATGTTAAAAGAGTTTATAGAAATAAATGTGGGCCTACTATGGGTTTTGTAGGATTACAAACCCGATGCAATTGATGGACTCTAAATCTGAGTCCTAGAGGTATAAGAACACACATTGATGGCTTCCAATCAAACCAAGTCATTGGGGCCTCGATACTCATGAAATTTATTGACATTATATCTGGTAAGGTCGCATGATCACTCATTGGAAATATTTGAGGGCCCTTTACGCACTACAAAAGAAATAATCTCAATTAGTGGTGAGTGAACGCCCTGGCAAGTAAAGTTTCAATCATATTTAGTCTTTTCTTTAAAGAAAAAAATGCATTGAAAAATATTTTGGAAGTGCATGATGCAACCCAAAAGAGAAATGCTTGTCTGACATGTGACGAAAAAAGAAATGTATGTTGATGTGTAGCCAATAAGAGAAATATTTGTTGACGCATGACACAAAATAAAGGTTTGTCGATGTGTAACACAAAAGATAAATTATTGTCGACTTGTGAGAAAAAAGAGAATTGTTTATTAGTGAGCAACACAAAAGATAAATGCTTTGGTGGCGTGTGACACAATAATTTTTTTACTAATGTGCAACACAACAAAGAAATGCTTGCTGACATGTGCTAGAAAAGAGAAATGCTTTCCGACACATGACACAAAAAATCAATGGTTTTTTTTTTATGTTCAACACAACAAATAACTAAGACAAAAAAAATGGAAGTGTCACACTTAAAAAGTTATATTTTGGCCGAAATGTCTCACTTGAAATGTCATTTTTGGTTGAAGCTTTGAACTGTGACCTCAATATTTTCATCATAACTTTTGACACTAGCCTCTATTTTGAGCATTCTTTATACCATTGGAAGTGTATCAATGATCTCTTCATATTTTGTTTTCATATTGAAAAAAAAATAAGGCCATATTGTTAACAACCGAAAAGGACAAGTTTGAGTTGTGGGACAGACCAAAAAATTGGTAGCACACCATTTAATCTAGCATGTCTATGAAACTATTATAAAATAAACCAAGGTCTTTGAACTCATGGAAGTGAACTTGAAAAATAATTTGTTAAATCATTAAATAAATTCTTCAAGTTAAATACGAATTGCTAATGTATGATTTAAATTTTATTTATGTGGTCAACTTATATATCTTGTGGCAATGTATAGGTACCAATATGGAAACATTATAAAGGATTGAGTGAGGAAACCACAAACACCAAAGTAAAGGAAGTCTATGAATCACGTGAACAACACCTTAAGGAAATGAGAAAACCATTGAAGACGATACATATGAAGAATTTGAAGACTTGTTAAAAGTTTGTGAGCATATACCTTTGAAGGTGTTCAAGAAAAGCTAACTAGCCATCAACCAATGTGAAGAATCAAAATGATCACTTTTGCTTAAGGGACCATTCTCTTTATCATGAATATGTTCATATTTGTAATTTTTTCCTAGTACCCTTTTGTAACGTTATCCTCACCCAATCCGACCATCGAGAGGGGGCATTACACTGATTCAGGACTCCAAATTCCACCCCAAATCCAAATTATGAATTCATAACAAATAAAATGCATGTGAAGAACATGAATAAAAATACATAGTGGAAATAAAATCAATCCACACATGATTAATGTGGATACGCACAATTATAACATGCCATACATGATTAACATGGATCCACACACATCTACCATACACTTACTAGCATAAACATTAAAAGCATCAATTAAATACGTTTCATATTCAAATACACAAGAATACTTATATTCAAACAACACACATCCAATCAAATGGCTATGTAAGAATGATTTTCTGCCCAACTATAGGAACTCTGTCCAACATATACTCTTTTTGTTGAGAGGCCACCCCAAACTGGGCTATGATGCCACCATGGAGAAGGAAACACCTACATGATTATCTCTCTCAAACCACAACATGATATTCTCTCTATGCTTAGCCAAATGCTCATGCAAAGCTCTACAAGGATCTCCCTAAACTCTCATATCCTTGGCTTCCATAATACATGCTCCACACAAAACCCTTCGTGGCTCATGCATACCCTTCATTGATACACGGTTCTCTTGGGCGATCCATCTTTCCGGGTGCTTACAGTGTGTGCATAGAAGAAGACCAACCTACTAATTGGTGTTGGAGAACCACCTATATCCTAAATATGTGGCTTCTTAATCATCTAGGAGCAACATAACTCAATGGTAAATGTTTCCTAGCTTTTCTAACATCTCTACTCACCTAAAACCATTGATTTCCCTTCCAAATCATCAACTATGTCCCTAAATTTGAATTTATTAGTTTATACATAGTAGTGAATAGTAATACAAAGCTCTGGGTAGTGTAGATATTATTGAGAGTGTGAGACAATGAGAGTTGACTCCAAGAGATATGAGAAAATGGTGATAAGAAAACTGACATAATTTTTTATAGTATAAGAAAGGACTCCTGGAAGTTGACATAACTTCACAAAAGTGAAGTCAGTCCCATGCTTCAATAAATGCATGGGGTGACTTTTCCCACCAACCCCACACATGCATTCAATGATTGGAAAATAGTAAAAAAGGAGATAATTGGATTATTTAAGTCACATGACAGAATTTGGGTGAGTTCTAAAGTTGACACTTGCAAGGATTTGATCTCCCATGGGGCTCCTTTTCTCTTCCCCTCTGGTGGAATCATAGCCCCTTTTGGTGCTCTTTACACAACCATTATTGGACCATTTTATTCTTTATGCACATAATATTTACATACATTTCAAATTGGCATGATAATCCAAACACAAAGTCCAAATAAAATATTTACATTATACATTCCTAACCATTCACTAGTTGGGCCTTGCCCTTGAACTCTACACTAGGAATCCATTCTAGCATAATTACATCATTTATATAATTTTCATTAAATATTCCAAGACAAAGCAAGGGGTATTACACCTTCAATATTTATAAAATACAAATGGCATAGGTGGATATCACTCTTAGGTAAAAGTCAAATTACTAAAGATTACCACATTTAAGATTAAAGGGTGCATTTATTTATATTCAAGTAAAGTATTTTTCCCTGGGATAAGAAAGGCATATTAGGAAAGGTGGGGAGGAGATGAAAAGCTTATAGAAGATGAATATTTTGATGGTTACTCGAAGAAACCATTCAAATTTTGAGAAGAAAAAAGTTAAATAGGAGTAGATCAAAGGAAAATGGGCTTTTGGATCTAGGAGGCTTTGGGATTTCAAAAATTTCACATACTTCTATTGGAATTTTAATGAAGCGAAGGTATATTTGTTTGTTATGTACTTCTATTGGAAATTTAATGAAGAGAAGGTATATTTGGCCAAACAATTTTATGGATAGATCTGATTCCGGTGTATAGATGTTGTGGACTACTCTGTTGCATTTGTTGAGCATGGGGATTGTGTAAGAATGTATCTCACACTGTAGACTATTCTTATGAGTAGTTTTAGTATTCTTATTTAAGTTTTCTAGAAGTATTTATCTAAATCTATGAGCATAGAACTGTAAATCATTATTTTAATGTTGGACTATTTTGAGTTCTAACCATTTACTCATATTCTTGTCTTTATTTTTAGTGAACTAATTCATGAAATTTTGACAAGAGCATGTTTGGTTTTCTACTTACTTCTTGGTTTCTCTCAGTCATGTCCAAACACTTGCAATTGCATTTATGCATCATAGATTAGTTTTTTTTCATTTTAATTACTTTAGAATACATGTAGAGGTGGACTAGGTCGTAGTTAGTAAACACTAAACCATTAATACCTCGCAATCAAGAGAAGGGTTGAGATCAAATCCTTATGAAGGAAAGGTAGATGAAGTTTGGTTGAATAATTAGTTGCAACAACTAGAGATATAATTAGTATGTATAATGTTTGAGAGGGGAAGACAATATTTTTTTCTAAACATAATATTAAATTCCATGCACATACTTGATGGAAGGTCTACATCGATTCCTTTAGGCTAAGGGAGAGACTCAACTAATTGGAAAATATCACAAGCCTCCTCAAGTCCTAGTTTTATCCTATCAAGTATGAGGAGGAATAGAATATTTAGTGGAACTGCTACCAACAATGGAAGGGACAAAGTTTATAAGAGTGGACTATAGATATTTGGAAGAAAACTTGGAGTTAGGGGTAAATCCCAAGAATCCCAATGTTGTCATTGACTACCTAGTTGGCCTTTATAATCACATAAGAAGAAAAGTTTTACTATTAAATCCCATTCCATATATGAGGCATGTGTGCATTCCTAATTCATTGAATTTGATAATAAATATGGGCATCCAAGTGGGTTGAAGTAATAAAACCAATGTGGAGTTTCCAAAAAGGGTGAGAAGTAAAGGGGGACAGGGAAAAGAGAAAAGGGAAAAGTAAGAAGACTATATCCAGTGCATATATGTAAAAGGGTTGTAAAAACCATCGTTGCCATTGAAACATTGATGATCACACTAAATAAAATGTTGGAAATTGCATCTAAAGCTAAATCCCAAGAGTTTTTAGACAAGAGTAGTTGAAGGAGAAGAATATTCTATTCCATGCAGGGAAGGAGAGCCAACACAATATTTCAGACGTGGACAAGAAAATTGTCTACACAACAATGAAAAAAGGCATGAACTTGAGTAGAATCCATCAAAAAGTGAAGAAGGAGATGATGAAGTTGTTTCATATCAAGTTTTAGATTAACAAGAACAAGGGCATAATAATTCAAGATGTCAAAGAAAGAGAATATTTTTTTTCTTTCTTTGCCTTATTTTATACATTTTGATAAGCAAACCATGAACATTTTTTTTTGTAAGCAAGCACCCACAAAGTTTCAAACCGATGACCTTACACAAGGAGTACCTTAACAATACACCCATCCACCATCTATTCTACCCACTATGGGCTTTAGCAAACCATGAACATATATCCAATGGAAACCAATAAATATCTAATGAATTAGAACTTTTTAATGAGGCATAATTGGACCATGGATGTAAAAATTGGTCGAAGTAAACACTGTTAATGTTTTATATGGATTTGAATGCATAAAAAACTCGAAGGTAGTCACAATATGCTATCTCAACCTTAGAAAAAAATGCTTAATAAATAGATTTTTCCAAGAAGTACGAAGAGGACCTTTATGCTTCCTTCATTAAATTATCCATAAAAAGAGATACCCTATAAGATCCATATAAAATAAATAAATATTTATTGTTATGAATATCTTAAATTGCTTATCCTTTTCCAAAATGTAAAGAAACATTCCAAATCCAGTTTAAAGACTAATAAATAAATGCTTTTTTTAATCCTTCATAGAACCAAAGTGTTTAACATAATATATCATCAATCTATTGGCTTTATTATTTTCAAAAAACATTCATTCTTTTGTGAATTCTACTTCATAAATCTTCCCCTCTTGTAGGTTTAAATCCTATTTAAATAATATGTTTGGTTCCTTATTAATTTTTTAATAAATTTGTTAGAATGGAAGCATTGAGTAAATTTGGATTTTTACTTTAGAGTCTCTTTTCATGATTAAGAGTAACAAATTTTTTCCTATGATGTTTCTCCCTTTTTCCCACTAATAAAATTAGAATCACTTTAGTAGGAGGAGGAGGATCATATCCCTCGTAAAATTATTTAGAAAAAGGATAACCATCCCTCCTCCTCTCTAGTAGGGTGACCACACCAACAATATGACAGATCAATGATGCCATATCATGTAGAAGGTTCCTCTATATCTCAAAGAGATATCGATCACATATCATCTAGTTAACCTATACATGGTGCACTCCCTATTGAGACAACAATCCACATAACCGATGTCCTAGCTCCTAACATAATCTATAATATGGCCTACATCACAAACCGGGTCTCTGTAACTAAGGCACATCCCCAACCTTAGCAATCTCCTTGTTGTGTTAGGAAGGCCTCTCTCCAACATAAGTGACAATGTATTCAACATAATACACAACAATAGTTAGACAATTTAATTATACAATTTCAATAAAATGTTAGAATAAATTACATATGCATTAAATAAGACAATAAAATGAAACTCATGATTAATTAAAGTATAATTCCAGTATTACCTATGGAATCTGGTGGATCATCTTGAGTAAATAAGATGTTTTGACATCCTTTCCAATCCAAACCTGTGTATGGGCATGACACAAAATCCACGGTAAGATCATCCTCACTGGAAAGAAAATACAATGTCTCTAGAGTGATCTTACATGGGAACTTTGACTAGCCCCCCTTGGCCAACATCTACCCCCACATATGCACAAACACCTCGATCATCGACCTAGGAAGGTGGAATTGAAATGGTGGTAAAGTGATAGAAAACCTCTCATAAAATAAGTAAAACAAATATGAAGTAAATGGGAAGAATGTCCTCCAATCAAACATAGTAGGACAACAATTCAAAGAAAAAAAACTATCACAAAAAATTGCAAACCACCTAATGTATCTAGGATTTTGTACTAAATAATATACATAATATAATAGGGGGGAATTAATATATTTACCATCAGAAAAGTAGTGGGACAATGTTGTGACCAAAAGTGAGAAGCACCTCAACTCCTCTGCACTAAATGAAACTATTAACAACTAGACACTAGCTACCTAGAAGTTAGTTGCACGGGTAGTGGAATCCTCACTAACATATCTTTGAACATATGTGAGATGAATGTTAATACAATGGAAATAAGACATTGTGGAAATGGGGAAAATCCTCCCCTTTCCTAGAAAGTCCAACAATGAATTAGTTTCCTCTTTTATGGAATGTAACGACATATTAGGACAGACCCTAATGCATGTCTATGTTGATCCCAGTGATTGATCAATAACATGAGTAATCATGAGTTACCCCTTAGGGATATGTCCTCATAAGAATTTAGGAGGCCTACATTTCGCAAAAAGACTCAATTTTATTCTCTAATAGGGCGAGGGAACAAATCCATTTTCCTTCTTGTGGGCTTCCCACTCTCGTAAAACATTGTACAAGTCGAGGCATTCCTATTGCTCTCGTAAAACATTGTACAAGACAAAGTTACCATGTAGGATCACTCTAGAGACATTGGATTTACTTTCAAGTGAGGATGATCATACCTTGGAAAGAAAATCTATTTTTTTTACATGAAGTGGTGTGCTTGACTGAAATGCACTGGTGCACTCATTTCCTTTCCATATGCTGAAAAGTTTTGCTGCTTAAAAAAAACAAGCAAACAAACATTTTTTCCAAATTGCATCAAGTTATTTTGACTTTGGTGCTCTACATAATTAGGCACATTGATGCATTGATTTTCTTGGTGTACCGACATGGTTAGGTAGATAGAGAGAACATTTCATTTTTTTGTTTTAAAAAATGAAAATCTATGTTTTTCGTCTTTTAATCGATGCATTTTACTTCCTCACACCCCAATGTGTATACATACCATCATGTTTTGATAAAAAAAAATAAAAAAAAATTTCAAATAGTGTCAAGCTATTTGGATAGGACATGGTGCTTTAAATTGTTGTATGCGGCAATGCATTTCTATATGTTCCATGCATCACTGAATCATCGTAGAGTTCTTGGAATTTGTGAAATATCTTTAATTATTCATTCAGGATTCTTGGCATCATCACCATATAATTCTTGGCATTTGTGAAAGATCTTTAATGCTTTATTCCTCGAGTTGGTTGGGAGATCCCACCGACAACCGTCCTAGCATCACTCACTACCTTAAACATATGATCCTTAGCATATCTGCCTCTTCTCTTATCTTAAACACCAGCGCATCATTTTATGTAGTGAACTAGTGTGTGTTCTATGTGTACATGAACCGATTAAAACCTTTGCTTAAACCTCTTCTTACCCACCTCTGCTAGTAGCCTCTACTATAAATATATAAATAGGCTTTTTTTATTGAGGGTTCACCAAAAAATCCGCTTGAAGGTGTTTTTATTGTAATGTATATGGTGTTTACATTCTTTTGGTATTAGAATTTGGTATTTTCATCACTTCTTACAAGCCACACAAATATACTTGTAAAAATTCACTTTGACTCCTCTTGCTCCAAGATCTTTATTTTTCTACATTCAAAACTCTTTAGTTTCATGATGTATTTGTTAAAGTTAGTGCAGCTGTGAGACCCATTCCCAGATAAGATGGTACCCTAGTAATATGAATAGGGAAGAGTAAGACCCTAGAAGGTACCCTAGGGCCCCCAGTAGTCTCCTAGGGTTCTTGGTCTGGGACCAAGCAGGTTGATGCCATGGAAAAAGCCCCTAACATGTGGCTAGGGAACCTATGTGTCTCTAGGGTATTATGGTATGGGACCAGGGATGCGATGTTCAAGTAAATCCTATAGATAGAGGCAGAGACATATTTTGGTCTGTGACCAAGGATGCGATGTCCAAGTAAGTCCAACATGTAGTTGACCAACTTTTAGTCTAGGACTGAAGCTCATCTTAGTATTGAGGACCATTCTATGGAAGAATGGAGGACCCTGTCAGGGTCCAGGGGTTGATCAACATGATTTAGTATGAGACTGGAACTCATCCTAGGGTTGAAATCCATTCTTTAAGAATGGAAGATTTCCCCTCTCCTAATTGGTTATTTCTAGCTAGACACCCCTTGACGATGTCCCTATCACCTAACCCTTAGGAGCAGTGTTGAGGACCTAAGGATTGTACCATTCGTTTGGATATTTCCCTTATACAGTGATGACAAAATATATAAAACAATGCAACTTGAAAGAGAGAAAATTTTACTTGTTTTGTTCGTCCTATAAAGGAGTCGTTTGCCAACTTTTATGGTTCACCTTATCCTGTGAGTATGTGGGTTGTTGTGACCCTCTTGGTTGACACTTGATCCTTTACCTTGCTTGGTCCTGACACTCTTACTTGTGTGTACCTTTGATTATGATGAATCCTACTTTATTGATTTTATCCTCACTGTATTTACCTAATAGTTTTATTAAAGGACCATTGGACCATTTATTGTTATGGTTACTTTATGTTGTAAAAGGGACCTTTGACTCCTTATGGTTTTATTATGAAAATTTTGGATTGTTAACTTTTTGAACCTTTTACCTTATGACCTTATTATAAAACCATTAACATTTATGGTTTTATATTTAAACCTTTGAACCATTAACATTTATGGTTTTATATTTGAACCTTTGGACCATTAACTTACTTTATGGTTTTATTATTTGCACTTTTAACTTTTAACCTTTTTTTATTATTGGATAACTTTTAACTTTTTGTTATTATTGGATAACTTTTAACCTTTTTGCTTGCCTTGATTTTTTGTAACTTTTTTTTGCAAGAGATAGGTAGGTTTTTATGCCTATTGTCACAAGTATGCTAGGATCTAAATCCAGGATCCTGTCAATATGTAGCTCCCCATACTGGGTAGACTCTTTCCTATATTTGATTTTGTATCTAGTATGGGTTTTCCTCTATATCCCCTAGGTAGAAACTATCCCTTCTAAAATTGAATCTTATGTTGGGGTTGAGGTCACCAATATATGTGGCTTTGAAGGATTTAAAGTATAAATTCTAGGGTTTTCTTCTTTCTCTTGAGTATTAATAAGCATTGGTACCCCAAGTCCCTCTCCAATCCCTTAGAACAATAGGTTGAATATTCTAATAAAATTGATTTTTCCTTTACCATGTTTGAACAATATACCTTTTTTAAGGACATACATGATTAATATTCATTTCCTTTTTCTTTTGGATGATCTAAGTCTTTCTCTACTCTTGGCCTAAGGAGTTAATACTGATTCCATTTTCTAACAATATTCTTACCATTTATTTTATTACTTTATTTATAACTTGTTGTACAACCATTGTTAGAGTTTCCACACTTCATTTTTCTACTCTTCATTAGCCTCTTTTCATGTGGATTTTTGTATATCTTGGAATACATAATTTTTTCTTTCCAAATTCATTGACCGTCCTTTAGATAGTATTTACAGACATACCCCACTTCATGGAATTTCAAACACTGAAACAAAACATTCCAATTATCCAAAGATTGAACGAATATCCATCCCCCCCATACTATGTCTATCTCTTTTGGAAAGCCTCCCTTAAATCCATTTATGGTAGAATTTGTATTTTTTCTTGTTGATTTTGGTTTGGAAATATTCCTCATAATATATAAAGTTACCTATTCCATCCCCTTCCATTTTCAAAAAAAATGTATTCCATCGCTCCAATGGAAGACGAAGCATTATTACCCATATTGGTTGTTTGGAAGTTGATTATTTCTAATGGTCAAAAACTGACCACTACTACTTAAGGTAAAGGAACAATGGGAACCAATACCTCTTCTTAGCGATAATTTACTTCATGTCTATTGCATAATTAAATTTAAATGATATCCAACCATGTATCAATGAGTGAAATTCCAAGATGCACCTAATAGTTCTCTTCCAATTCTTCTTTACCATCATCCTAAAGAAAACAACTAAGAATGGCCAAACTAGATGAAGAAAAAACTTTGTAGTAGAGACTTTATCTTCAAAGACAACTCTGTTTCAAGCTATCCAAGTGCCCCATATCAACAATACATGAACAACGTTATTTTTTTATATATTACGGGGTCTAAATCCATTGATACAAAGCATCTAGTAAGTCATTTCCATGCTAGGGAGAATGAATGTACTTAAAGTCTTGTAAATAAATATGCCACATATTCACGATGAAGGGATTAAAAACACATATGTGATCAATAGATTCATTATGTTCCCTATAGAGAGGGCACCATCTCAGACTAGTTTTGAATCTTTTAACCATAATGTCCCATGCTAGAACTTTATTTGATAAGGCTAGCCACTAAAAATATTATATTTAAGTGGATAATTAAGATTCCAAATGAAAAAGCTCCACCATGGATGTGCAGGAAGGTCTCTTCCTCTCTAATTACATGATACCCAAGACTAGGGGTATAAAAATTTCCTTCAACATTCTTGGTCCACAAAATTTCATCCACATTGTCCACCAATCTAATTTGGTTTCCATGGAGTGCATTTGTGAAATTATTCCATATAATTATGTCTTCATCAACAAAAGAGAGATCCTCGGCACCGAGCCAAGGTTGGTTCCAAGGTGTACTATTTACATGATCCCCAATTTGATTTAAGTGCATAATACCCTTATCACTGAGAATGGTTAACATATGTTGAGGCAAATTGTGAGCGCCATTACTTCCAATATAGGATTCTTGACCAATGTAGAGGGATCTTCATTTTCCCACCTTCCAGACACTTCAGTGTCCACCCACATAAAAATAATAAATAAGGGATCTCCACATAGAAGAAACGTTCTTGACAGGATTTGTGTTATTCCTGATCCATTTTTCTATAGTAAGGGGGAAAATGTACTCTTAATAAATTACATTGAACAAAAAACCTTCAATTTTTATTATTCTCCACACACATTTTGCCACTAGATCCTTTGCAAAACATGAAGGGTGTTTTAAACCCCAACTATTGGAAAATTTGGTAAAGCCAATTTGTGTAAGGTCATCCATGGAAAAGATCCTTCAGAATTATTTTTCCATAAAAAATTATACCATAACTTCCTAATTCATTCTAGAATTCTAGCAGGAACATATGCTAAAGTGATCCAAAAGACATGAATAACCTCTAAGATTGATTTCATTAAAATCAATGTGCCTCCCTTGGTCAACCACTTATTACACCATAAACCTAATCTTTTCTCAGTATATCCAAACAACTAAGCCCAATATCTGTGATGATAGTCATTAGGATTTAAACAAAAGCACAGATATTTTAGGCCTTCTTGAATATCCACCACAGAGAAAGAAAAAAAAAACAGAAATCAAGCAATCAAAATGCATGAAAGAAAATGTAGATTTTAGTTCATTTATAACCATCCATGAAGCTTACGAAAAAAGAGTCAGAATTTATTTTATCTTGATATCCCTCCTTGATCCATTAAATAACAACATGATATCATCAACAAAGAGTAAATGGGTAATGTAGATGTTTTCCCCCACTTTGATACCTTTGAGCATTCCCATTGAACGGATATGAATAAATGATCTACTAAGACCCTCCACCAACAAGATGAAGAGTAATGGGGCTAAATCACATCCTTTCCTCAGTCCCCTCCCAAATCTAAATAAAGAGGTGCCAATGCAATTAATAAGGAAAAAAACTAATTGATTGAACACAAGAGAGTACCGAATTCACAAAAGGAAGCTGAAAATCAACATGGAGAAGAACTAATATGAGAAATAAGCATTTGACCCTGTCATATGATTTGGATAGATCCATGTTAACTATAGTAGTGTGTTTTACCTTAGTAGAGTGTAATACTTTCTAAATTCTCCCCATTGCATCATGGATCTGACTCCGTTTTAAGATTTTAAATTGCTCCTGTGATATGGAGGTAGATAAGATAGACTTCCAAAGTCATGTAAGACACCAAAGGCATTGCCAGCATTGCCCATTACACAAGGTGACGAGTAAGAGAAGCTATTGAAATTGAAAAACACCCTCTCTATATCAATCGGGATGGCGGATGGAAACTTAGAAAGATGTGGTCTCCTATCATTACCCAGATAAAAAATAAAACAACGACATCTTAATAATGTTTCTATGGGGCGACATAATTCAATACTAGGATAAATTACATTATTGATATGAAAACCAAATGAAAGATTAAGTTGGGAAACTATAAAGTATCTCTTGAATATGGGTTGAACTACCCATCCCGAAACGTCTAGTAAATTTTTCATTTTTTTCATACAGGGTTTCCTTTGTTTAAAAAGATAGATTTCATTATTTTTACTATCACATTGGAAATCAAATTATATATGCAGCTGCACAAATATATAGGCCTGAACTCCTCGTATATTTTCACATTATCCACTTTTAGGATCATGGAAATAAATGTAGAATTAAAACCTGCAAGAACCCTACCATTCCTCTTGGATTCCTAAATAAATACCACTAAATCTTGTTCAAATAGATTCATGAATCCCAAGAAAAAATCCATCTGGACGACTTCTTTTACCTCCACCAACAAGACCTCATCCAATAATGCTAAATTTTGTTCTTCATCCACAAATGAGGGATAATACTTGGTTAGTTGTAGCATTTGGGCCACAATTTCCCTATTATATTCTTTGAACATGTTACATGGTATTGGTACCAATGCAACTTTAGTTGATTTCCCAAGAAGGGGGGTCAAATTTTTTCTACAGTTCCAGGATAACATGTTGTCAATACTTTTGAGGGATGGTTATGTTGAATGAAGTTGTCATTGATGTCAAAAGGGGTTTAGTAATGAAAAAAGTATAAATGATGACAAAATGACAGGGAAAGCAATGGAATATGTGATAAGGATGGAAAGACACATAAGAGGATCTAGCGAGGGGATCAAGTCCAATCAAACTAAATTGATTGATCGATCCTTTGATGAATCGATGTAGCATCATGGAGTTCGAGTTGCAATCAACTTATTTAGAAGAGGTTAGACGGATTATATTGTATCAAGAGAATAGATCGACGGTAGGAAAAGCATACGCAAAATAAATATACGTGGAAAATAACATTCCAGAGCACCAAAGTGAATTTCAGTGTTTGATAACTGATCAACGGACAAGGGGTATTCCGCAAAGCGATCGACGGTTCACAGGATTTGCGGAAAACGATTTGCGTAAGTAATTTTTGAGAAAATTTGAAATGCATAACCGCAATCCACAGTCCGTAATTATAGAAGGAAGAATTTTCTGATTGCAGAAAGGTCATTGCAGAATCAATTTTTGAAGAAATTCAAGGTACACATCTGCAATCCACAATCCGCAATTGTGGAAGGAATAAGTTCCCGCAAATTGCGGAGAGGTCAAATTGCTGAAAGGTTGGTTTGGAAATTTGAATGCAGAAAGGTCTATTGTAGAGAGTTTGTTGCAGAAAGGAAGTTGCATAAAGAAAGTTGTGGAAAAGAAATTGTGGAAGGGCATGACTGTTAAATTAAACAAAGTTAAGAACGAAAAATAGAGAAGTAATTTTTAATTAGTTTAATTTTCTGTGAAGATCCACAATGAATATATGTGACTGTTTATTGAAGAGATATGTTTGAGGGTATATAAACAATGCTTTAAACCTTCAAACAAGTGTCTCTGTACATTCAATTGGCAGATAAATTGACGTAGAATAGTCAGAGATCAAATTATCATATAAGTGAGGTTAAGAGGTGCTAGGGCAGGCAACAGGTATGCAAGGGGGTCGTAGCCTCCTTCCAATGGTAGCTGGTAAACATGGTGTCGTAGCATCCTTTCAGCAGTAGCTGATAAAACATGGGGTTATAGCATCCTTCCAGTAGTTGATGGTAAATAGGGTCTAGTACCATCCTTGTATGTAGTATTAGGAAAAAATATTTGTAAATATAATTTTGCAGTAATAGGAAGTATTGGTGGTTTACCCAATTGGGATTGCATGATAAATTTGTGTTTTGTGTGTTTATTGTTGATCATGTGTGTTAACAAGGAAATTAAAAGTGGTTTTAATTATTAAGAGTTATCAATACTGATTCACCCCCCCCTCTCAACATTGTCCAATATTCCAACAACTGGTATCAGATCAGGATCTTTCCCTATAGTTTAATCACTATAAGGAAGATCCTATTAAAAACCATTATAGACCAACAGGAAGGGTTAGACACGAACATACCTCCATTATTTACAGGAGACAATTATGCATACCAGAGTGTAAGAATGAAGTGCCATCTAATTTCTCTTGGATACAAATTATGGAGGTCTTTTGAAAGAGAATACAAAGTACCAAATGACGTACCTATAGACAGAGATGAGCTAGATCAATACGAGGCCAATGCAAAAGCCATAAATGAATTTTTGAGTGGGTTAACAAATTATGTATTTGTAAAATTCATGCAATGCAAGACATCCAAACATGCCTGGGAAAAACTAAAATGTGTCTATGAAGGAGCACCCAAAGTCAAAGTGTCCAAACTTTAAACATACAAATGACAGTTTGAAAGGCTAAAAATGAAAGAAGAAGAAAATATTGCAGAATATCTTCTAAGAATAGATGAAATTGTTAATGCTATTAGAGGTATTGGAGGAGAAATAAAGGAGAAAGAAGTGGTTGACAAAGTACTAAGAACCCTGCCAATGAAGTATGACTCAAAGGTGTCCACTCTAGAAGAATGAGATGATATTAAACTTATGACAGTAGATGAACTACAATGGATATTCACTTCCTATCAGATGAGAACAGGACAAAATGGATCATTAACGAAATATGCAGCATTTAAATCCTTATCCAAGAACCTAGATGATGAAGAATCGTTTTTCATCAAGAAACTTGAGAAGGGTACTAGAAAATACAAAAGAAATCTACCTTTGAAATGTTTTAATTGTGGAAGGATTGGACATTTTTCCAATAAGTGTTCTTATCCAAAACAAGAGGATAGTGATGATGAATAACCTTGTTGTCATAAGAAGGATCAAAAGAGTAAAACCATATACAAAAAGAAGTTTAATAAAAATAATAAAAATTTTATTGCAGGGAATACAATGAATATGAAGAGATAACTGAATACGTTGAGGTCCTATTCATGGGATTAAAGAGAAAAATCCTTGAAGAAAAAATAGAAGGTGTGGTAGATATCGAAGCAGAACTTGTAAGTGCTCTTGAATAATTAGGAAAGTATAAAAGGATGTACAAAAAATAAAAAAACTCATATGGCATAATTTGAAGAGAAAAAAAATGATACAGAAAGAATTTTTGTTGACTTAAAAAATCAATTTCTAGTAGCCAAAAAGGCTAAGAAGAATTTAGAACAACAACTCAAAAAGAGAATACAAGAATTTGAAAGGCTTGAAGAAGAGATTATGTGCCTTAAAAAGAAGCTGGATGAAGAATCTATCAAATGAAAGTTTGAGAAAATCTCAAATACTTTAAATGAAATCTTAAGTGTCCCAAGACCATTAAGCAATAAATCTGGTTGGGATTTGACAAAGAAAAACCAGGACATTCCTCTTGCACAAGCCAAGATGGAAATAAAAATATCTATGATGTTGCACTTAAGAGCCAAATTAATAAGGAAGAAAGTAAGAAATATGCTCCTCTTACAAAGAACATATATGGTACCTAAAAAATCAATGACAAGTAGACATCAACAACTCTTTTTAGGAAATTATTATACCTATAACAATTTTACATATGGCTAGAAATTGTAAACTAATGGTTCCTATTGAGAAAGGCATTAAACCACAAACTTCTTTCTATAATAAAAGTGGTACTAGAAACAATCCATAAGGAAGAAACTATAATTCTTTTACTCCTCTACATAGTTATAGTATAGAATGTTACAAATGTGGTAATCAATGACACATTGCTATAAATTGTAAACAAGTGATTCCTATAGATGACACCTCAAAATCTCAAGACAAAAAGGAGAGGAAGGTTTGGAAAAATAAGGATTACATGGAATTTTCATTAGCTCTATGTGCTACATAAAAACAAAATCTATGGCATGTGGATAATGGATGCTCAAAGAACATGACATGAGACCTAAATATGTTTATAAGCCTCAAAAGAAATAAAAAGGAAAAGTCACTTTTGGAGATAATATCTCTTCTAAAATAATTGGAAAAGGTACAGTAGCTATTAGAGACAATTAAAGATGAAAATGTTTTTCTTGTAAAGAACTTAAAACCTAATCTTTTAAGTGCGATCCATACATGTGATGAGGAATACATATGTATATTCGATTCCAAGAAGTGTGAAATCAAAAGAAAATATTCACGAAAACTTGTTGGGACGGTTGTAAGAACTCCAAGAAATGTGTATATTCTAGAAAATGAAGAACACTATTATATGAGTCAAATTTATGAAAGTTTGCTATGGAATAGAAGGATGGGGCACCTGAAATTTGACAATATTGTAAAACTTAGTAAGAAGGGAGTTGTATGAAATCTTTCAAATATCATAAAACCACCAAATCATGTTTGTATACACTGTATTCATGGGAAACAAACGAGAACAAGCTTCAAGATTATAGAACATAAAACATCTCAGCCAAGTTAGAACTAATTCAAATTGATCTTTGTGGACCAACAATGACTAAAATAATTCAAGGTGAATATTACTTTATGTTATTAATCGATGATTATACAAGGATGACTTGGGTGACATTTCTTAAAGAAAAATCAGAAGCCTTTATGAAATTCAAAGCTTTCAAAGAACTTGTTGAGAATCAAGCAAATCACAAGATTAAATGTATAATATCAGACAATGGTGGAGAATTCACCTCAAATGAATTCAATGAGTTTTGTGAAATTCATGGACTCAAGAGGCAGTTTTCAACAACAAAAACTCCTTAGCAAAATGGAGTAGCTGAGAGAAAGAACATAACAATACAGGAAGCAACTAGAACTATGCTTAATGAAGAAAAAATTTCTGATGGATATTGGAGAGAAGAAATATATACATATGTCTGTATACAAAACAGAGGACAACTATGAATGAATAGCGACAAGACTCCTTATGAGATATGGTTTGGAAGACCAACTTCAGTAAAATATTTTAGAGTTTTTGGAAGTAAATGCTACATAAAAAGAGGAGATTATAATATAGGGAAGTTTGACTCTAGAATCGATGAAGGAATATTTCTTGGATATTCTTCCACAAAAAAGGCATACAGATGTTATAATATAAAATCACACAAGATCATAGAAAGTGAAAGTGTAACTCTTGATGATGCTAAGTCAAGAAGAATACAAATCCAAGAAAGTGAGGGTGTTGAAGAAACTGATGATGAAGAAATAGATGAAAAACAAAAAGAATAAAGTTCACTAGAGGAGGATTCTCTCTCTTGAAGAAGAAGGAGTATAAAAATAAGACTCACAGGAAAGTGAAGAAGAAGACTCTCCAATATCTTATACAAAATATCCATCTGGGAGAATACAAAAGAATCATCCTGAGACACAAATCATAGGTGACAAATATGTTGGAGTTAGTACAATAAGGAAAACTAATGGTTAATGAAAAAGCCTTACTATTAGTGGTGGAACCTAATAACCTCACAGAAGCCAGCAAAGATGAAAATTGTATCAAGGCCATGAATGAAGAATTGGATCAAATTGAGAAGAACCAAACTTGGGAACTTGTCCCAAGACCTGAAGGTAAGAATGTCATTGAGACCAAATGGATATTCAAAAACAAGTTAGATAAAAATGGCAAATTTATAAGAAACAAAGCAAGGTTAGTATTTAAAGTATATGCTCAAGTGGAAGGTATTTATTATGAAGAAACCTTTGCACCGTAGCAATACTTGAAGCAATCATAATTTTCTTGGCATTTTCATGTTACAAAAAATTCAAAGTGTATCAAATGGATGTCAAGTCTACGTTTCTAAATGGGAAACTAGAAGAGGAATCCTATATCGAACAACCAGAAGGCTTTCTCTTATCAGATAATAGAGACTATGTTTGCAAACTAAAATAGGCACTCTATGGTCTCAAGCAAGCCCCAGGAGCATGGTTTTCAAGGCTAGATAACTACTTGAAGCAACAGGGATATAAAAGAGGAGCCATTGATAGTAACCTCTACATAAAGATTGATGATAATAATATGATCATTGTTATTGCTTATGTGGATGATATCATATTTGGAAGCAATCTGCAAGTACTAAGTGTAAACTTTTCTTTTGAAATGAAAAAAGAACTTAAAATGTCAATGTTGAGTGAATTAACATTCTTCTTGGGATTACAAGTCTATCAGTATGATAAAGGAATCTTCATTTATCGAACCAAGTACATCAAATATATGCTTAAGAAGTTTAAGATGGAAGACTCCAAGCCTATGAATACTCCTATGATCACTAGCTATAAACTAAGTAAAAATGATGATTCCTTAGAAGTGGATCATACCATGTATAGATATATGATAGGATTTTTTATATATGTAACAACTACAAGACCAGATGTAATGCAAGTTGTAGGATTGGTTGCTAGATTTCAATCAGCTCCCAAAGAAACACATGTGGCTACAGTAAAAAGAATCTTTAAATATCTAAAAAGCACTATGAATTTTGGTTTATGCTACCCAAAATGTCAAGACTTCACTTTAAAAGCATTCACTGATGCATATTGGGAAGAAAGTGTTGATGACCGAAAGAGTACTAGAGGAGCAACATTATTTTTGAGAAACTATTTGGTATCATGGTTAAGCAAGAAACAATATTCTATAACACTATCTACATTAGAGGCTGAATATATTGATGTTGCATCATGCTGTACTCAAGTCAATTGGATGAAGCATAAATTAGAACACTTGTGAAGTATGAGCATCCAATAGTAATTAATTGTGACAATATAAGTGCCATAAGCATATCGAAAAATCTGGTCATGCACTCCAAAACAAAGAACATATCGATAAAATATCACTTTCTAAGATATCAAGTGTCTCAAAAAGTGGTCACATTGGAATATATTAATACTAAAGAACATATTGCTAATATATTCACTAAGCCACTGCCCAAAGAAGAAAAAGCAACATGCCAGGTGGAGATATGTTGAGAAGGGGATTTGTCAGAAGGAAACCTTTGTCATCGTTAACAAAGGCGGAGAATTATTTAATGTTGCCATCATCGCCAAAGGGGTAGAATGTTGAATGAATTTATCATTGATGTCAAAAGGGGTTCAATAATGACAAAAGAATAAGTGATGACACAATGACAGGGAAAGTGATTACATATGTGATCAAGATGGAAAGACACGTGAGAGGATCCAGTGAGGGGATAAAGTCCAATCAAACTAAATTGATTGATCAAACCTCTGATTAATCAGTGCAGGGTCATGGAGTTTCAATTAGCTTATTTAGAAGAGGTTAGATGACTTAGATTGTATCAAGAGAATAGATCTATGGTAGGTAAAGGATCCAAAAAATAAATATACGTGGAAAATAACATTCTAGAGTGCCAAAGTGAATTTTCGTGTTTAATAATTGATTAATGGACAAGGAGTATTCCACAAAGAGATCGATATTGGTTCATAGGATTTGTGGAATTAATTTTCGAGAAAAGTCGAAATGCATACCCGTAATCTGCAATTATGGAAGGAAGAAGTTTCCAATTGGGGAAAAGTTGTTGTGGAAGAAATTTTCAAAGAAAGTCAAAGTACACATCCACAATTTGCAATTGTGGAAGGAATAAGTTCCTGCAAATTGCAGAGAGGTCAAATTGTAGAAAGGTCTGTTGTGGAGAGTTTGTTGCAGAAAGGATGTTGTGGAAAGGACGTTGCGGAAAAGATATTGTGGAAGGCCACCCCTATTAAATTAAAAAGAGTTTAAAACGACAAACAAAGAAGTAATTTCGAATTAGTTTATTTGTCTGTGAAGAGTCACGATGACGATATGTGATTGTTGATTGAAGATATATGTTTAAGGGTATATAAACAATTCTTTAAACCTTCAAATAAGTGTCTCTATACATTCAATTGGCAGATCAATTGATGTAGAACAGTTAGAGATCAAATTATCATATAAGGGAGGTTAGGAGGTACCAGGGCAGGAAACAAGTCTGCAATGGGGTTGTAGCCTCCTTCCAGTGGCAGCTGGTAAGCAGGGTGTCATAGCATCCATTCAGCTTCAGCTAATAAACATGGGGTTGTAGTCTCCTTCCAGTAGTTGCTTGTAAATATGGTGTGGTACCATCCTTGTCTATAGTATAAGGAAAAAAATTTGTAAAGATAATTTTGTAGTAATAGGAAGAATTGGTGGTTTACCCAATTGGGATTCCACGATAAATTTGTGTTATGTGTGTTTATTGTTGATCATGTGTGTTAATAATTAAATTAAAATTGGTTTTAATTATTAAGAGTTATCAATACTGATTAACCCCACCTCTCAGTATTGTACAATATTCCAATAGGTTATGGATAGACCCTTTGGTCCTTCCTTTAGGAGTGTTATAGCTTAGTGGCACTACTGACTTCCCTTTGTTGGAGTTTTTTATCCCCGGGGTTTGTGTTCGAGGCTCCTTTCTTGTTTACTACTTCACTGATAGTGTTTCAATTCTAAGGCTTTTTCCTCCCTTCCAGGTCACCTCAACCACCCATCTTTACCCCCTTTCAATTTAACGCCTTTGTTCCTTGGGCCTCCTCCAAAGATGATTTCATCATCCTCACCAGACCATACTGCTTGTTTTGGGGTGGGGCATTAAGGGATTATCAACATTATTGGGTTTAGATGGGGCATGACATCCCCCCTTCTTACTTCAGCCTTAATTTCGGAGTAAATTGCTCATTTTTAGCTATTTTAGTAATTTTTTCGGTAAACTATGGGGAAAATACCCCAAGTTACCCACATATTTGATTATTTTATATTATTTTATACTATAATTTAAGTTGACATTTTATAATTTTAAATTGATATTTTAAGGCATGTCAACCTGGTTTATTTGTAAGAGTGAGTGTGAGAACATATAAATAGATCTCCTCACTTTATTTTCAAAACACAAGACAATTGGAATACAATGTTATGCTATTGTTTTACCCTTGCTAGGGATCTTGGAGTGATGCGCACCTCTTGAGGAAGTCTATATTTTCTTGTGAAGGTGATTTATGAAGTATATTTTGTTCATTCTCTTACTAAGGTGATGCTAGATTATTTTTAAACACATGCACAAGGATATACCTAGGGTTTGTTTCTTGATCTCTCTTTGTTAAAAGTTGATGAATGCTGCTTATTTTTAAATTGAATTGTAGCCATTAACGTTGCATTTTGTCTTAAGTAGGTCACTTATCTGTGTTTTTTCACTTAGTTTAGGTTTTCATTTTTTATAAAACCTAAAAAACCTAAAAACCTAACCTAAAACAATCCCTTCCCTACACCTTTTCCTACCCTTAGCCTCACCCTTTCTTTCTATTAAAACCCCTTGTCCACCTCCTACATACCTCAGCCCCCCTTATTTCCTTATTTCGTACCCTCAACCTGCACTCCCTAGCCTTCTCCACACCCTTGAATCTCTGCCTTTAGCCTCACCCTACCCTTCTCCATCCTCAACCCTCCTTCTTTAGGGCCCATCCTAGTCCTGACCTGCTATGGGATAGCCATTTACAGGTTGTAGTAGCCATTTAGTCTTCTCCTATATGCCCCTATGTTCTCTTCAACTCCGCCTTGGCATCCCTGCAAACATAAAAAACAAGCACCTTAGTTCTGTCAAATGATTGGAATATTGAAAGGCTTAAAGAATTAACACTAATTGCACTTGTTGAAGGACTTATTTTACATGGTTAGCATGCTTTAAATGGTGTATTTCAAAATATTGGGATATACAAATATTGTTCATTTGCATTGCTTACACCTCTGTTGGCTTCCTTTGATGTGGATGAATTGCTAAGTGGCTGAATGATTGTGTAACTATTTGCTATTGTTTGCACACCAATTGTTTCTACACATTTTGCAGACTATCCACTATTTTCTTATGCTGGTAACTTCATTTTTGTTCATGATAAATGGTGGCCTTGTAAATTTAAATGTTCATTATTAAAAAGTGTTGGAATGAGCCTATTGGATTGAATGGTTACATGTTATTAATGGTAAATGTTTATCTGATAATTGTTGAATAACTAAATATTATTATAAAGGTGTTTGTCAAAACTTGCAACTTAATGCTTCTACCCTTCTATAGGCTACTTGAATGACCTTTGACATTACATTGACACACTGTATTGCATCTACAATCACTTATATTTCGCTTAGTATGTCTTCTTGATTCATAGATGTGATTTGTTAAAGGCACTGGTCTCTAACTTGGTCATCTAGAAGGCATAGTATCTTCTTTCCCGAAGTGTTTGCAGATCATCAAAGGGATACCCCCTTGGAGGTTGCGACACTCCAAAGTAGTTTGGAGAAGTAACTAAGGTGACCATTGTCACTCTCTCTTACATTTGATTATTGGTGACTATCCCTGGTATTTCATCAAATAACATAATATATTATTAAAATGAGTCACCCCCACTTTAGCAAGATTCTTGAAACCCGTGACCTGACTCCCATCCTCCTCTTTAAGTTTCCAAAAGGAATTTTAGTGCTTCCTATGCTTGACAATATTATGAATTTTTTTTGTATTATCATCACCTTTTATGATCCATAAAGCATTTCTCTTAACTCTCCAAGTAGCTTCATTTTTATCAAGAATCTTTGAACGTCTTATCGAGTCCAAAACCACAATCTGTCTCTTATGTGCCATGGATAAGCATCCTTACCTATGGGAATCATGAAAGGAATCCAACATCTCTTCAATCTTGTGTAACTCAAAGGTCTTTTCTTTTCCTTCTATCAACTGCCCAAGAAATAGATATCATATAGGATATTCAATAAAATTATTTTTATTTTGAAATATAAATAGAAAGTAATATATCCAAATTTGGTTCAAAATTAATTTTCATTTGGTCTTTTGATTAGTATTTTTGTTGATGGTGTATCTGATATCTATTTTGAATAAAATCAGATATTAAATATGAATTTTTTAGAGTGTTATCATAAGTTTGATATTGTTGATAACTTCCTTAAAAATAGTATCAGGTAGATTATTTATATCATATTTTTATTATATGATTACTATTTTCCTAATAGTGTGGGAAGGCTCATTGGTATTAGAAGAAAGAGTACAATTGATAATGAAAACTTATACCTTCAAAGTTTCTTGAAATTTTAGTAATAAAAATATTATGTTTAGCTTATATAGGTACGTTTATTGACCCAAAATACAAAAATAAATAGCATATATGGTTATCATAAGTTGTATTTTTATTGTATCATCAAGATAATTAGTAATAGGAAGTAAGGACTATACCATCCATTTCTAGTCCCTCAAATACCATGGGAAATCATGTCCATGGTCTTTATTAGAGGTTTGTCCAGGAGAAGAGGAAGGCATGACTATCTATATGTGTTAATAGAAAAGTTCAATAATATGTTGTTTTGATGGCTTGTAAGAAGACCACCAAAGGAAAAAATATGCAACTTTGTTCTTTGAAAGGGTTCATGTGCACTATGGGATTTCAATGAGCATAATTTCCCATGAAGTAGGGGAAACAACCTCAAGTGATTTAGTGGATGTAGAAAAAAACATAGATAGGATTAGGTAGATATACTTACAGGTTTAGGATAAATTAAATATGTCATAGGAAAAATACAAATTTAGGAATGATCAACATAAATTTTCAAAGAAATTCCAAGTAGGAAACAAAATTTGGTTGCACCGTATTAAGGAAAAGTTGCTAGGACCAAGAAAGACAATCAAAGATACAAGATATGGACATTTCAAAGTATTGTAGAAGGAAGAAAAATTCTTACATATTTAATCTTTCACCTTAAATGCACGTTTACTATGTAGTAAATGTAGATTACATAAGAGTCCATGAGCCATCAATGCTTAATGAGGATGAAGAGGGGAAGTCTTACCTTCCATAGAAGAATTGCACCCAATGCATATTAGTAATTACTAGAGGACAAAGTTCTACAAAATATTAGTAGAATTATTAGAAGGAATCAATGAGAAATTTGGTCGGTAGGATTGAAGGGTCAACTACCAAAAATGGCCAAATGGTACTCCAAGGAGAAAGGTGAGGAATTGTTTCCTCATATCCTTCAAAACTAAATATCTAGGAGGCCAAAAGCCTTAAAAAAATAGGAGGGATTATCTGAAATGGATATACAAAATCACCATATGAATGCTCCATAATTGGAAATACAATATTTGAGACCCGAAAGGGCCAGTTTGGATCATATTCTAAAACAACACAAACATACCAAAATGGTAATACTCTACTTAAGGGTCAAAGAAGTGGAATTATTTGTCCCTAATGTCTAGGACCCATATTCTCGGTTATTTTTATGCCTTGTACACATCAATAGTTATCTAGTTATGATGCATTGGTTTTATGAAAGTGAATATGTATGTGAAAGATATGTCCTCAACAAGGTACCAATCCAATATTTATCCCTTTGATGTCCAAGGTGTATCCATGTCAACACATCACAATTTGCCCATGACGATTTAATAACATGCGAGAATCCAATAGAGACTGGTATATTGCTATAAGCATAATGAAGAGTCCAAAAGGCCGATAAAACCCTAGACCTAACTCTAATTCAAGCTATCAAAATCCTAGTTAAAGGACGAAAATGAGTTCAACTTTTATTTATCCACTTATTGATCCATAACATGAGTAGGATCATGTGGGTAATGAAAATAGGAAAAGAAAGAGAAGCCATTTAAGAGGATTTTTGTAGACCATAATGTCTCATAGATTATCATAAATTTTATCCTACTTCACATTTTATAGTGAAAAATCCATTATAAGAAAGATGGAATGCATGGTCCTTCATTTTTGTTGGTTTTCCCACGTTGTGTTTCCAAGGAAAATCTTTTTGTTCTATTCTATGGATTTTCTATTGTGGTCTACTTTATATTTTGTGGTAGTTAAATAATAATAAAAAGTGTGCTTTTATTTTTATTAAAATGTTAAAAATACAAATTATAGTCATGTAGGTGAGCATAGGATTTTAACCTTAAAGTTTAATTCTATTTTGGTGAACTAACCATTGGAATAAAGGTCGTATATAATCAACAAGGATAAAGGTTTTGTATTGAAGCTCTAAGTAGTGTCTGACTTATGCACATGAGTACGATCGTCTATGGCAATATGAAACCCACATAGGAGCACCATAGCACTGACCTTATTGTATGACTAATCTCTATGCATAGTCTTGAAATTATGGTTTTTGTATTACATGAGATGGATCCTCACCCATCCATATGGAAAATGAGCATAGTCACTGAATTAATAAGATCCATTCAAAGTTCTAATTTTTCATAGTTCATATACTAATTTGTATAATTGTAACCCTGATAGCTACCAATACATGTGACCTTTAATCCTTATAACACATATATATCTCTATCCCTTAAATTGTGTATCCACTAACACTTATTACCCTATTTACCACCTTAATTAGTATTATAATCCATATAAAACTATAATCATTTATCCTTATTATAAACATTGACACCTACCCCTATAAACATTAATTCCTAACCCATATATACCATAACACCTAACTTATATAATCCCTAAGACACGACCGTTGAGTCATAACACATATGTCCCGATTCTCATAACCCTTATAACACCTAACTCCTTTAGCAAAAAATCCTTCTAACCCCTACTCTTTAAACCTCAATTCCTATATCATATGCCTTAACCACTAATATTAATAAACTTTACCATTGTATAGATCCTAATACACGATGCACCTCTTTTAATCCTTAAACATTGTAACCTTTAACATATACAACCTATAACTCCCAACACATGATTCTTATAACCCCTACAATTACAACCTGCTATGGTCCATAGCTAATAAACCATATAAATCCTATTATATATAACCCCTAATATAATTCATACAACCACCAATCCCTATTATAACCTTGATAAACCATAATATTTAATCCCTAACCATTTATCCCTTAAGATAACTTCAGAACTTTAATCCAATGCCAACAATACCTATAACACCTAACCACTATAACGAATAACCCATACCACCCATATAACTCCTATTAACCCTTAACATATATTATCTCTTATCCCATAACCCTATTAATCTAAACAATATAATCGCACACCTAACTCATGTAGAAAATGTAACCCCTTATCTCTAAATGATATAACCCCTATCAACCCTTAACAATAACCTTGAATATAACCCCTAACACTTATGATCCCTATAAACTCATAACACTTGTAAACTTTAATACAACTCCAATAAACACTTATAACCCCAAATACACATAACTTACAAACTTTATCACTATTTATCCCTAACGCCTAAATTCTCCAACTCTTAACACATAACCCCTATAAACTCTATTACATGCCCGCCTATGAAATCCTAATCCCTAAAACCATTAACTCATAACCCCTAGCATCTCTAACCCTTATTTCGCCTAACCCATTAACCATGTAATCGCTAACTCTTATAACAATTATCACCCTTGACTCATGTGTAATACCTCATTTGACCTAACCATCTGAATTACCATTTCTTGGTTGTGATTGCTTATTATTGTGGAGCTTCAACAGTTTGATGCCATTGTAAACTTATGGATTTGTTATTTTGGGGAATCTATATATATGGATGTCATTTTAGTATTATGAATCATGTCCATGTTTTGATTATGTCTCTAGCGTGCAAATATAATAAATGATGGTACGTGGATATGGATTTAAATTTATGTGTCGAATCAATGATTATGATGTTAGATGCATGATACCAAAATTATTACATTGTTGTTAGTATTTGTTAGTGTTGGAGTAGCTAGTTAGTTAGCCGACTAGACTAGTTAGCCGACTAATTAGAGATTAGGTTGGCCCTCATAGGTCATGTCGGTTGACTGAACCGATAAGTAGTTATTTTTAACTATTTTGTAATCATATATATAGGCTGTTGAGCCAGAAAAGAACTTGTTTCAGATTGATGTATGAACACACATGTGTTATTGAGTAATATAAGTTGTAATCTACCCACTATTCTTGTATCTTGTATCTGTTATGATTATATGATTCTTTATGTGTATTATTGGTAACCTAGTGATCTAAGTGATTACAACATTAGTGTTGTTGCCGGTAGACATGTACTGATGCAATGAACATGAGTTGATGATCTCAGAACAAGAGATTAAGGATTGGTGGGAGCATAAAATCATGAAATACTTGGAGAATTACGCTCAGATAAATAGGATGAATATTGCCCAGGTGAAGGAGAAATTATTCATTGAGACACATGAGAAGTTTGTATAATCTGTACCTCGATGTTTGAATAAATTACTGGATGAAAAAGCCGATAGAAATTAAGGACCAAGAATTGCTCCAGAAACTAATAAGAGGTGGACGCACAAATGATCTGTCGAAGTGGTTTGAGAAAATCATAGACAAGTTTTGTGAAGAGCACGTCATGGAAGCAAGAGTCTCTTTCGAGAGTATCGAAGAGAGGTTCTATAATGATTTCATCGAGCAGTTTATTTTCTCACTACCAAATCATTTGTTTAAGTTCTTGATCGATAGGGGAGTATGCCACATTGTTGAGCCTCATCCATCC
This sequence comes from Pseudotsuga menziesii, assembly GCA_001517045.1. Taxonomy (NCBI): domain Eukaryota; kingdom Viridiplantae; phylum Streptophyta; class Pinopsida; order Pinales; family Pinaceae; genus Pseudotsuga; species Pseudotsuga menziesii. The sequence continues at coordinate 667,730 of LPNX010612440.1, forward strand.
TTAATCGAACCACCATCAAATACTAACTGGGCGAAAAAGTAGAAAGAGTGGGAGAAGTTTGTTGCAGAAAGGGAGTGAGAGTACTTCTTGAAAAATTAAACAGAACCACATGGTCTTACTAAAGCATCGAGTATGCTATGGGGGGGTAGCTGGTCATGTGTTGGGTAGAGTAGAAGGATTCTAGTCGACTATGAAATCCACCACCAACAATGAGAAGTCGGGCCAAGAAAGAAATAATTCAGATAGTGACTCACAAAAGCACTCTGAATTTACATAAAATAGAGAGAGATAAGAGGCAGAAGAGAAGGTGGGAACTTAGAGAGCAGGTCATCATGCTACAGAGAGGAATGGCCACCAGGGTGATAGCACATGAAGAAAATCTACCATAGTCGGGTCATGACCTATAAGAAGAGGGAGTAGATGAAGAAGTGTCACCAGTGGAGGAATATTTGTGGATAGAGTAATGTGAATCTCTCAATATTGAGATACCCCAGGATGTAAGACCTCTATCTCTGATAAATCCAAACCTGAGTGCCCAAGTGCAATCCATTGTCAAAGAATACCTAAGGATACAAGCTGGTGATTTCATTGTATGGAACCGACTAGACGATGAAGGAAACCATGTCGATCATCTGGCAATTCGTTGACCCGAGGAAGGAAACTAGGTCACATTCCAATCATACCCGTCTAACCAAAGCATCGACTTAATCTACCTAGGACATCAAGGAGAACCCCCCCCCATCCAAACACAACTTTATAGAACACAGAGCAATTGAATTCACAGGGAAGAATATCCAAGTTACAACAAATTGCTTGGAAATCGATAGAAGAAGTCAAACTAGACCGACAAGTTGTCGAGGATGAACCGACAAACAAAACTTTCGACGGAAACAAGAGTTCCATTGAAAACAGCTGTGAAAAACATAGAGTTACAGAGAGTATCCCACCACCCCCTCCACCCCCACGACCACCTCCTGAAGGAGACATTGACACCGACGATATGGGGCACGACGCCGCACACATCCCCCTCTATGAGAGTGATGAGGATCCTAGACGACATTGGTTCATATGCGAATTGACATGGGACACAAACAAAGTATAAAATGAAGACACACAAATGGCGCAGTTCATCATTGCCATGCAAAAGTGAGCACTGACTTGGTATATGACATATACCGAGAAAACTCCCAATGCGACCAAAGCAAATATTAAGCAACTGTTAAGACTGAAAATTGTTCCTAGTCTTAGTGTGTTGTTACTAGTCTTTATGTGTGGTTTTTCAAAGGTTTATTTCTTATTTATTTTCATTTTGAGCTTGTTTTAAATCTTAGTAATTTTAAATGCATTTTGTTTGGTTTTATAGGTTATAGTTTACTTTAATTAATTTCTTTCATTTCTTAAGTTTTCTTTTTAATGGCTTATTATGTATCATATGTCTTTCAAAGTCTGAAAATGTTATATTTTTCCAAGGTATATATTCAAGGTGTAACCCTTGTTTTGAGATTTTTGGAAAAAAATACCATAAGGAGATTCCTGTAGTGCAAAATTCAGGATCTATACAATGAACCGCTGCAGGAATCATGAATAATTGGGAAAAGTGGTGGATTGATTATATATCGTGGTCGTTGCAGTCGAGGATAATGGGAGATTTTCAGACACCTGTTGAACACATCATGACACATGTACATAACCCGGTTCAATATATTATGACAAATGTATGAAGATGTGTAAATATCATTGAGAAAATTGTGGTTTTTAACTATCACGATTTTTTGTTTGGGTTATGAATCTCACTATTGTAGAACATGGTTAGAAAATATTTGAAGTTTCTTAGAGAAGTACACTAGCTAAGTTATATCATAGATATGGGAAAGAGTGGGAATATTAACAGGTTTGAGCCTACAGACACAAGTTGGACCATTAAATTTCCATAATACGCAACGTTATTCAGAACAACAAGGTGGTTTACTTTCTTTGAGAATATCACTAGTTTCAATCCTGAAGTTTCACACCATTTTTCCCAAAATTTCATCAATGACACTATAAAATTTGATACTCTCAAGTTCGAGGTAGCAAAGGATTTAATAGCTGAGGCTACGGGTGTTCAAATAGAGGGATAATCTTGGTTTAAAAAGATTCCTTTTAGTTTTGATCCTAATGTTTTCCTACTACCGAGAAATGAAAACCTAGAATGGGGCAAAGGAGTTCATTCAGAAACGTTTATGATCTAGATTTATGTAGAAACGCAATAGAATACACAAATAACCATAAAAACAAATATGCAGTGGAAATAACACTTCATTTCATTAATCAATAACTGAAACTTGTTTACATACATAATGGAAATAAACTAGCTAGAGTGTTGGTAGCTTATCTCTGAGAAGAGATGTGGCGGCTACATGCCTTTGAACTCTGTGTTATAATGAGGCTCGAAGGCCTATATATTATTGAGAAATAGTGGAAACCCTACACATCCAAAAACCTAATCCTAGGAGGTGAAACGCCTTAATGTGGGCCCCGTTGGGTAACTTGGTACATCAATTTTTCAGGGTCGTAACTTTAGCATACTACCTCCATTTGACGTGCATGATATGTCGTTAGAAAGATCTGTTTAAGGACTACATCCATAAATAGCAAATATAGTGTTTGGAATAGACTCAAATTTTCCCGATCATTCAATGCCAAAAAAACATCGTTTAGGGCCTCAAAACGGCTCTGGAAGTTTAGGACTCAAAAAACTGCCAAAAATAGTAAATTGTACTACAATTAAGGAAACTGGAAAACTGAAAGAAGCAATGGTGGGGGTCCAAGAGGAATAGGTGGGTGGCCACCAATATCCTCCTGGATCATTCCTTCCCCCTTAGGAAGAAATGGTCCCCATTGCATTGAGTTCCTCCACGAGATGAGGAAACTTATGTTGAACTTGGTCCCTGGTGAGCCACTTTCCCTGGTGAAGGAGTTGGCCTGCTTTGACAACTCGATATAGCTAGATCTTCTACTGTGGGGTGTTCTTGATCTGTGTGTCCATAATCCGATTAGTTGTGGCTTGTTCCATGCATTTGGGGTTTAACTCTGTTGGTGTGAGTTGTTCTGCCATGTCTGATGTGTCCAGTAGAGGTGGAAAGTAGGGTCGAAGGCGGTCCACATTGAACACTGGGTGCAGACCAAGGAATGGTGGAATATTGAACTTGAAGGCATTGTCCATGACAGCCTTGGTGATGGTGTATGGCCCATATCGAAGTGGGCGAAGCTTATGGTGGGGTCCAGCGAGGCGCTCCTTCTATAGATGTAGCCACACTTTGTCGCCCACCTGGAAGTTGTGTTGCACCCGATGCTGATCATGTTGTTGCTTGTACTTAGAATTGGATCTGTCCAATATGTCATGAACCTATTGGTGAATGTGCTGAATGCACTCAATGAATTTGTTTTCCTTGGAAACTTCAGACTAGATATGAGCTGAATCAGCCTGAGTAGCTGCAAATGGCATGGCTACGTCAATGGGACATAGTGGCTGGAATCCCAAGCCCACTTGAAAGGGGCTATGGTTGGTTGAGCTGTGGAGGGCTCGGTTATAACTGTTTTGTACATAGGGGAGGCTCTCATCCCATGTGTGTGGATTCTTTGAGTTGTACATGCGCAAAATGTGTACAATCATCCTGTTGACGACCTCTGTCTGGCCATCATTCTAGGGATGGAAAGCTGTGGACTTTGTGAGCTTGGTGTCTAGCATGGACCATAGGCTAGACCAGAATGTACTAAGGAACCTGCTGTCTCGGTCTGAGATTATAGACTGTGGGATCCCAAAGTGTACCCACACTCATTCAAAGAAGAGTTTAGAAGTGGCTTCTGCTGTGATATTCTACTTGCAGGCTGCCATTATGGCCATATTTGAGAATCTGTCGATGACCAAAAACACACAGTTGTTGCCGTGCTTAGTAGAAGGAAGGCCTGACATGTAATCCATGGAGATGGATTCGCAAGGTCGACTAGGGGTAGGCAACGGAGTATAGAGGCCTTGCTTCTTGATGGATGGTTTGGAAATGGCGCAGGCAGTGCAGGATCAGATGTACTTCCCAATGTCTTGTCGAAGGTTCGGCCAATAAAAATACTTATGTAGTACTTCCACTATTTTCTCGACCCCGAAATGCCCAGCGACCCGACTGTAGTGCGCTTCCCAAATCATCTTGGCACGCTCACTTGAAGGAACACAAAGGTGTCCCATGTGACACAGTAGTACATCCTGGAGGTGAAATTTTTGAGCTTGGTTTCTCTCCAAGAGCGGCTGGTATGTGTGGCCGAATTCTGGATCGCTCTTGTAGAGAAGCAGCCAATCAGAAGTCTCATGCCCACAAGAGTTGAGCATGGTCGTTATCGCCACGATCGGTGGTCGGCTGAGTCAGTCTAAAACATTAGTGGTGCTTCCCTTCTTGTACTTGATGTTCAAATGAAACTATTTTAGATATGTGGACCACTTCTGATGGCGGTCGTTCTATAAATTCCCTTGTGTCTGCATGAATTGCAGGGGTCGATGGTTTGTGTGGATGATCGTTTCCTTCCCCAAAATGTAATCCTTCCATTGTTGGCAAGCCTGTACAATGGAATAAATCTCTTTGTCATAAGTGGGATATTTGTGGACTGTGTGGGATAGTGTCTCACTGTGATATGCCACTGGATTCCCTTGTTGAGTAAGGACTGCCCCAATAGCATAGTCAAAGGCATCTGTCTCGATCTCAAATGGTTGTTGCAAGTCTGGTAATGTGAGCACTAGGGCACAGCAGAGGCGATGTTTCAATTCTACAAATGCCTTCTGCTGAGTTTTCGACTAAAAGAATTTTTCTTTTGCTCCTCCCTTGGTGACTTGACTCAAGGGCCAAGAGATATGAGAGAATCCCAACACGAACCTGTGGTAGAAATTAGCAAGGCCCAGAAAGTTGTGATTAAGCTCTGTTAGAGTAGTTGGGGCTGGCCAATCCCGAATGACTTGGATCTTGGTTGGATCCACATGTACCCCATAGTCATCAATAATGTATCCCAGATACTAAACCTGGGTCATGCGAAAAGTGCACTTGTCCAAATTGGCACACAACTTGTGCTGCCGCAATGTTTGGAGGACCTGTCGGATGTGGTGGAGGTGCTCTTCCCAAGTTTGGATGAAGATTAGGATGTCATCTAAGTACACTACTACAAATGAGTTGGTGAATGGCCGCAAGATGTTGTCCATCAGTCTCATGAAGGTTGCAGGAGCATTCCTCAGCCCGAAAGGCATGATCAACCATTCAAAAAGGCCATCCTTGGCTTTGAAGGTAGTCTTCCACACATTGGTCGGTTCGATCGGTACATTGGTGATACCTTGGACTTTAAGTCAATCTTGCTAAAATATTTCACCCCTTTAAGCTGGTCCAGGAGGTCATCAATCCATGGGATCGGGTACCTATTTCGAATAGTAATCTTGTTCAACGCCCAATAGTCAATACAGAGTCTCCAAGTCCCATCCTTCTTCTGTACCAACACGATCGGGCTCCCATAGGGTGATGAACTTGGCCGGATGTGACCCTTCTACAGCAGCTCCTGAATTTTCCTCTTGATTTCATCATTCTCCATAATAGAGCGGCGATAGATCGGTCCATTGGGCAGCGACGCACCTGGGGTCAGATCGATGGGGTGCTTAACTTAACAGTGGAGAGGCACCTCAGTGGGTGAGGTGAATATGTCCCGGTACTCCTCCATGACCTTGTCCATTTGTTGTTGTCGTGTGGAGGGGCCCTATCTGGAGGTTGTGGCCACGATCTTCTTCTTTCCCTGAGGGCAGATCATCAAGAAAACAAAATTCCTGATTTTGGAAATGAGCTTACTACATTGTTTTGCAGTAACCAAAGAGATAGCAGTAGGGGGTGGTACCTCTGGTATCCTATAAAAATTATTTCCCAATGTAATAATAACAGCGCGAGGCCAGGACTCATACACAACATGTTGCTTCCATAAGTATGGTTGACCTAATAATACATCACAAACATCAAGAGGAGAAATATCACATAACACCTCATCAGTGAAGGGCTTGATGCTGTAGGGAAGGCTGCACTGCTGGTTGACACGGATATCTCGTCCATGGTAAAGCCACCCGATGGTGTACAGTTGCGGGTGTGCTATGGTCGACAAACCCAAATGCTTCACGAACTCTGCTGAAATCAGGTTCTTTTAGCTCCCACTTTCAATAATGAACTGTAGTGGGGAACCCTTTACCCACATCTGGGAGTGGAAAAGACACTCCTCCTCCTCTGAATCTTCTGGTTCTTCCTTTTGGATATTCATGGTGGCAATGGTGGTGTTGGGATCTGCATTGATAATTTTCTTCCCTCTGCCATTCCCTTTCTTAGGTTCTAATTCAGAAGTCTTTATCTCGGCCACTAGTGACTGCTTAGCCCGACACTCACTTGTGTTGTGAGTGGGTCTCTAATGGAACTCGCACCACTTTCCCGCTTCCTTCTTTGGCTTTGCAGTGTTGCTCTTTGCTTGCGGATTTGGCAAGTTTTATTGAGTCACCATGCCTTGGTTGTGTCCTTGGTTCTACGGTTTGGGGGAACCTTTCCCTTGCTTCTAATTCGTAGATCCAAAGTCTCACTTTTTCTGTTTGAATTTTTGCTCAATTTTGGCAGCATACCGATATGCTGTACCAAGCGAGGAGATGTCGAGGAACTCCATTTCCTCCTGAATGTATATATGCAGACAACTGCAGTACTTTAGCACCAAATTTTTCTCTGAATATTTGATACCCAACTTGGTGCACAGGGTATGGAACAAATTCGTTAGCTCATGCAGATCTTAATCTCTTTGCTGTCGCAGTGTAGTCCATTGGATGTACTTGTCCTCATAGCTCCCCACTGGATAATATTGTCCCTTTATGGCATCTCAAAAAGAATTCCAAGTGGGTATGGCTAAGAACAGAGAGGGTTCCTCCTCATCCTTTCTTTCACAGTGGGTTTCCCACCAGTCCTTGACATGAGGGGTGACTTTGAGTAGAGAAAAAGTAATATTTTCCCGGTCGGGAAAGTCATGAACCGAGAAATATCCTTCTAATAGATTCAACCATTTATCTATGGTGTTTTCATCTATTTGACCATAAAATATGGGAATGTCGAAGTTTACTTGTACCTTAAAAGGGGTTCCACCTCCATAGTGGCTGCTAGATGCAGATGCGTCGCCAGTGGGAAGTCGTTGAAGGATCTAGGTGAAGTTATCCATCATCGCGTTCCTCTATTTTTTAAGGGCCTTCTCGAGCAAAATTTTGATAGGATCTTCTGTGCCCTCATCTTTCTTTTCATCCCCCATGGGTGGCCGTTGGGATTTGCGAGGCTGATCTTGCAAAGGTTCAACTAGATCGAGCCCTAACTCTTTATACCCTGCCCTTGTTGGGGACATGCAAAGAAGGATCGAGAAAGATTAGATTGCTCTGATACCACTGATCTGGATTTATGCAGGAACATAATAGAATACACAAATAACCATAAAAACAAATATGCATCAGAAATAACACTTCATTTCATTAATCAATAACTGAAACTTGTTTACATACAGAATGGAAATAAACTAGCTAGAGTGCTGGTAGCTTATCTCTGTGAAGAGATGTGGCGGCTACATGCCTCTGAACTTTGTGTTATAATGAGGCTCGAATACCTATATATTATTGAGAAACAACAGAAACCCTACACATCCAAAAACCTAACCCTAGGAGGTGAAACGCCTTAATGTGGGCCCCGTTGGATAACTTGGTACATCAATTTTCCGGGGTCGTAACTTTATCATACTACCTCCGTTTGACATGCATGATACATCGTTAGAAAGATCTGTTTAAGGACTACATCCACAAACAACAAATATCAAGATTATAATGGACTCATGTTTTCCCGACCATTCGATGCCAAAAAAACGTCGTTTAGGGCCTCAAAATGGCTCTGGAAGTTTAGGACCTGAAAACTGCCAAAAATAGTAAATTGTGCTACAATTAAGGAAACTGGAAAACTGAAAGAAGCAATGGTGGGGGTCCAAGAGGAATAGGTGGGTAACTACCAATATCCTCCTGAATCAGTTTAAGCTAGAATGGAAGGAAGCCATTGGTATTGTACAGAACTACATTAATGGAAGGGAAACTACCACGCTATATTTTTATAACATTTAAATCAGCAGTCCAAGATGAATTTTCCCTTCTTTCTCTTAAAAAGTCTCCAGAAGATGTCAAATAGAGTTAGAGGACATTTTGACCTTACAAACCAATTAGTATTTCACCATGGCTTGATTAAATTGATCATATGCACAATCTTGCAGAAGAAAAATAGGAGTTGGGATCACTTCTTATTCTTGTCAGGGTTTACTAATGAACAGGAGGATCAGGCAAAGAAAAGATTGACCAATAAACAATTTGGTTTTGTTAAAAGATTTAAAAAATATGTTTCAAGATTTAGTACAAAATAACCTTCAGGAAAATAGTTCTGGTCAGGGATTCAGAGAGTCTACTGATGAATATCGAGGAAAATCATTAGAGGATGAGTAAGAACATGTTTTTGAGGATGAAAAAATGGACAAGACATTTGAGTTGAAACCGGAGGAAGATATTTGTTCAATAGAACAAAATTAGAGTTCTATATGTATACAATAATTCTCAACTAAAGTTTCTATTGTAGTTGATTCAAAGGGTGACATTTGGAAAATTCCAAATGTAAAGGTACAAAACAAATCTCTTATGTAGGTGGAAGGATTGAAATGGAGGCCAAAAACCAGATCTACAAACAAACTTAGATTAAATATGAATATAATTTTAAACCCTAAATTGAAAAAAGAAAAGATTACAATCATTGAATATTCTTCCAGTGAAGAAAATATGGAGAATGAAGAGGATTCGAGCTCACAACAACACTATATTCAAGAGGATCATTTAGTTTCATTAGAACCAGTTCAAGGAGGACATAAAGCTTAAGAAGGGAAGACTACTTTCATTACTGAACAGGGTATAGCTTTAGGAATTTGTTTTGTACAAGAAGCAATGAAAGATAAACATGAAGATGATTTGATTTTTAAGAAACCTGATATCCCATGGTTGTCAAACCAGGATTCTATAATGCATGGAGAGGTGCACATGGACTCAGAAGTTGAAAACCTTAGGAAAAATTTGCAGCAACATAAGTCACAGATTGGGTTTCTTAATGAAACTAATGACATGCTAGTAATGACCAATAGGATATTGAGAGAAGACCTGGAAGACATTAATGCACACTATAAAGAACTGATATCTGTCTCGAAAGAAGAATTAAAGAGAAAAAGAGGAACCCATAATCAAGATGAATATTTAACCCAGCAAGTTCATAAGCTAAGAAATCATAATGAAATGTTATTAAATAGAGTTAGAAGTTTGGAAATAGAGCAAGAGCGAAGCAATAAGCAGTCTCATGCATTGGAGGGGATTGCTATGCTGGCAGAAGCAGCTAAGCAGTTATAAATGTCACCTAGTAGATGTCAAGTATTTCAATTTGTTATAGTGTATTTAGTAGTTAATGTTTATTGTCTTTAACATATAACTACTTTTTGTAACTATTTCGAATTTTAGACCTAAAATACAATTATGACAGTTATAGAATTGATTTAGTTGGTAAATGATAAAACTAGGAAAGTGAATAGGAGAGGGGTTCGATTTTTTTGGTCAAGAAGGGATTTAGGGATGGAGATTTTTGGGGATGTATGTTCAAGTTGATACTGTCAACTCTCATGTAAGTGTTGAAGATTGAGACTAATATATATATACATAATCCATTTTATCCTATATGTTGTTTTTGTTTATGGTCTGTTTGATCACTCAACTCGTGACTTCATTTCTTGATTAATGTTTGTATTCATGTAAATGCTTGTGTGTTGTGGACAGAACTAGTACTATGCTTATCAATGTTCATGGTTTATGTTTATTATTCATGCATTTATATCTTAGTCCTCTATGGTATTGCATGACTCAGTTCCTGTATTAGCTTGTTGATTGTTGGCATTCTTGTAAATGAACTTTCCAACCAAAAAACACAAAAACCAATTTCGTTTTTGCTTTTTTATTTTTGAGATTGTACTAGCTTGTTCCTTTGTAGTCTAGGAACAATTTATAGCACAAACAACAACAATTCTTATCATTCTTCAAACACCAGATGTGAAGCATCTAGACGCAAAAAAGTTAAAAATGATAGTTCAAAAACCTACAGAGATTGTCCAAGATTATGACAAGAGATTGAAGGGCCTACTGATCCAACTAGATTATAATATAGATGAACAACTATTAATCCAATGGTTTCTTCTAGGACTTTTTTATTTTTGAGATTGTACTAGCTTGTTCCTTTGTAGTCTAGGAACAATTTATAGCACAAACAACAACAATTCTTATCATTCTTCAAACACCAGATGTGAAGCATCTAGACACAAAAAAGTTAAAAATGATAGTTCAAAAACCTACAGAGATTGTCCAAGATTATGACAAGAGATTGAAGGGCCTACTGATCCAACTAGATTATAATATAGATGAACAACTATTAATCCAATGGTTTCTTCTAGGACTTTTTTATTTTTGAGATTGTACTAGCTTGTTCCTTTGTAGTCTAGGAACAATTTATAGCACAAACAACAACAATTCTTATCATTCTTCAAACACCATATGTGAAACATCTAGACGCAAAAAAGTTAAAAATGATAGTTCAAAAACCTACAGAGATTGTCCAAGATTATGACAAGAGATTGAAGGGCCTACTGATCCAACTAGATTATAATATAGATGAACAACTATTAATCCAATGGTTTCTTCTAGGACTTTCATAGAATATCCAGAGACATATAAGTCTGGACACGTTTAATACATATGAAGAAGCGCTTATGAAGGCATTGCAGGTCAACATGGACGAAGATTACCCAGTACACCCTATAGACAATCGTATTGAAGAACAGTTAGAAATAATGTGAAAATCATTAAGGGAACTTAACCTCAAAGGACAAGATATATGGTGCATGAAATGCTCAATGGTCGGTCATACTAAAGACAATTTTCGACAATACATTAGCTGACAAGATGTACGCTTTGTTCAAACAAAACTATTTTTCAATATCTTCCAGGAACATGGTCTACACACGACAAAGATTGTTTGTTCAACATGAAGAATGGAAAAGATTCCTGGTGCGCAATTTGCGAAGTTCAAAGCCACACAACAGCCGACTACCAATTAAACCTGAAGAATAGACAAAAATATCATGTAGTCTATCAAACAAATGCTGTTGCACAGAATAACAATGATAATATCCCAAGGAGCAATGAACAGAATGAGCAAAGTAATAAAAAATATGAAGACCAGAGATATGAGCATCGATACAGCAATAATTGTCGTGGGGGATTTGTAGGTTGAGGTTGATTCATTGGAAGTCAAGAAAATAGACCATGTCGACCAATCCAATGTTTCACATGTTACAACAAAGGTCACTATATGTAGACTATATGTTACAAAGACCGGAACAATCTAAAATTTTGTGATGTGGGCGATCACTCTTTAGAGGATTGTCCCACCATGCTCAACAAAATAAATAAAAAGAAAAATTTTAACGTCTTGTCGTGTGTTCAGAAGTGTGATGTAATTCATACAAAGAATTTACAAATAGTCACTAGACAATGAACAAAATCTGGCAATGATAATCCAAGAATAAGTAAAATCAAAAGAAAAAATGATTCCCCTAATCCCATAAAGCAAAAGCAATTATATAATTATGCATCAAATATGTTTCAATAATTTGCTAGACAAGAAGCAATCAATGATAGTCGACAGAATATATCTCAAGAACTACTTAAATTAATACATAATGATAAATCAATAGCACAATTTATTGATTTGTTATACAATATTAAGAACAAACCCAGTATGGATAAACAAAATAAGAATATATGTAGCCTAAATAAAAAAATATAAGAGCGATGCTGACCCACTTGTCGACCTATAAATAGAAGGGTATCAAATTCAACAAGTTGTTCTCGATTTTGGATCTCAAGTGAATATTATGACACGATATACATGGGAGAAATTGGGCGTACTTCAACTTAAGGAATCAGGAATATATCTAAAGTTAGACGACCAAGGAATTATCGAACCTATTGGGGTATGGAGAAATGTCGACATGACCGCAAAATGCATTACTACAAAAGTCGACTTTGAAATCATAGACACTAAGGAAGGATCTAGCTCATTCCCAGCCTTGGTGGGTCAGCCATGGGGTCGAAAGATGAAGGTGTCAATTTCATTGGATAAAGAACGGATAAAGATTAAAGGAAATGGGAAAAAAGTAATTGTCCCTATCCATCCTTCACAAGGTGAACCATGGAACGAACCCATAGACAAAGAGGTCAATATCCGACAACTTTATCAAATCCAGAACGACAAAGATTACATCGAGCTGAATATTTATGGAGAACTTCATTTCGGAATCAAGATTCATTCGGCTATAATTGAGATGCAGAATTATATGACTGGGAGATGGAAAAATATGAAACTCAAGCAAGAGGATTTTGGAGCATTTAGGACATCTTGAAAAAACTGACGCATCAATGTTTCTTTGTGTGCATCATACCAAAGATATTCAAAAGAAAAATTAGGGAATACCCTTCTTTAGCACCAATCCAAACAGAAAATAAACAGTCTCTTCAATATAAAGAAAGAGAGTCACCAGTCCTCCATATAGAACAAGTTTCCAAAAACATAGGTGAGCACATCCAACTCCAAATCCTGGTCGAAACGTTTACATGCCAAGCTGCTCGATGGTGGGATACCCATAAATTGAGACTACAAACATGGACAACAGCTTCAACATAATTTTTTGAAAGATTCAGAGGGAAGAAGCTAAATAAATAGGCACAAATACTAGTCTTCACACAAGGACAAGATCCCAAAAAAAACATAAGTATATGTGAAAAAGAATGGATAAGACTTGGTTACAAAGATGAACGAATATGGCCACACCTATTTCCATCCACATTAGACGATTTACCAAATAATTGGTATAAGATGGAAGAAGCACGAGGTGAAACGTTAGTATGGAACAAACTCAAAGAAAACTTTACCAAGGACTTTAAATACATACCAGAAGATGACAAACTGATCGAAGCAATGAAACAAATAAAAACATTCATACAACCATCTGTTCATCAAAGTTCGACACAAGATCTTAACCGACCGAAAGAATCATGTAACAACATTCGATCTAATACAATACCACTATCGACAAGAATTCAACTAGAAAATGAGCATACACATGGAAAAATATTTCAATGGAAATATGATCATCCAGAAATGGTAAAACACGTTAGAACGATATTCAAGGTTGAATCGACCGACAAAGAAGATACTGACCAGATGATAGCAGCAAACTTCTTGGAATCATTTTCACAATTCAAGGAGGGAAGTCGATAAATCAATGAAAGCAAGGCGCTATAATGGATGGACGCAAAGGTTAAAACCAAAGAATTCGACATATCTAATGACAACAGACCAAAAATGGCGATAATAGGTGACTACTGGAGCAAAGAACAAACAACGGAAATAGTTAATTTACTGAAATAATTTTAGGATGTATTTTCCTGAGACTATAAAGATATTAAAGGGTTAGTACATGAAATGGGTTAAATGAAGATTGATATCAAACCTAATGCAAGACCTATAAATAAAAGACCTTACAAACTGGCTCACAAATATAAGGAAATATTGAAAAAAGAAACTAGAAATATGTTAGCAGCTGAAATCATCTACCCAATTGACTGGTCGGAATGGGAAATCCCAATGGTCATTCAACCAAAAAATCATGACCTGACAAAATTGAGAATCAGTGTAGATTTTTGGGAGCTGAATAAAGTCACTTTAACAGATCCATTTCCAACTCCGTTTGCAGATGAAATCCTAAATGAAGTCGGAGGACACGAGTGCTACTTGTTTACAGATGGATTATCATGATACAATCAAGTACCAATTGCCAAGGAGGATCAGAAGAAGACAACATTCATCTGTGAATTCGATTCATTCACTTACAGATTTATGTCATTTGGTCTTAAGAAAGCACCAGCCGTATTCTCAAGAATAGTAGTCAAAGCATTCCAGGAATACATATATAAAACAATGGTGGTATACTTTGATGATTGAATGATCTACTCCATGTTGAAATATCATTTCAAATGGTTAAGACTAATGCTAGAAAGATGAAATCCAACTATCACTCAACATAAAGAAATGCACCTTTTTAACCCCTATAGGAATTCTACTAGGACATATTGTATGTAAAGAAGGCATCAAAGTCAACTTCGCAAAATAAAAATCATCCTCGACTTCAAACCTCCAGTGAATCCAAAGCAGGTTAGAGTGTTATTAGGACATGCAGGCTATTACAGGAAATTCATTCGTCATTACTCGGATATGACATACCCCGTAGAAGAAATATTAAAAGAAGATCAAGTGTTTGAATGGATTGGAGAATGTGATGCATCCTTCGACACTCTAGAAATAAAATTAGTCGAAGAACCTATTCTCAGGTTTCCAAATTGGTCAGTCAAATTTCACGTACACATTGATGCATCAGGAATAGAAATAGGCACAATATTAACACAACCAAGAGACAATGGGATGGACTGCCCAATCACGTATAGCAATAGAAAATTAACAGAGCAGAACGCAATTATTCCACAATAAAAAGGAAAGCATTAGGAATGGTATTTGCACGCCAAAAATATCGACATTATATAGTAGCTAACCCCTTTATATTTTACACTGATCATCAAGTGCTAAAATATCTCATAAACAAACCTTTACACCATGGAAGAATCTGTTGTTGGTTGTTCCTATTCCAAGAATTTGATTTTGAAGTTATAGTTCGACCAAGAAATCTAAATGTCAGAACCTACCACTTGTCAAGAATCGACATGGGGGAGGAACCAACAGGAGTCGAAGACGATCTCCTAGATGCATATTTGTTTCGAATAGAAGATGTATCGGCAGAACTAGAAGAGATAATGCAATTCTTAGAGAATGGAAAAGCACCTGAGGGAATGAGCACCAGAAAGAAACAAATTTTAGCAATGAAAGTTGCACCATATAGTCTAATTAACGGATTCCTATATAAAATGGTCTTGGATGAAGTACTCCATTGATGTGTTTTAGAGAACGAAAGAGAAAAAATAATGCATGAAGCACACTATGGTCCAGCTGGAGGACATTTCCATTCGAATATGACTACTAAAAATATCCAACACTAGGTACTATGGTGGCTGAAATTATACAAAGATTGTCAGATTTTTGTTAGTAAATGTGATCATTTTCAACGTTTAGGTTGACCTTTACCTAGAACTGAGATGCCCTTAATATCAGTAAATCCAAGTTTAACATTTGAAATTTGAGCTATCAACTTTATAGGACCATTCCCAGTTCTTGCTAGAAGGACAGGTGCACGCTACATCATAACAGTAGTTGAGTACGTTACTAAATGGGCAGAGGCAGAACTTGTTGAAACCAGTTCTAGTGAAATAGCTGCTAAATTCATATACAAAAATATAATTACTATATTTGGTTTTCCATTGACTCTAATTAGTGACCAAGGATCACATTTTATCAACAAAACCATTACATCCTTAATAGAGCAATTCAAAATCTACCACAGACAAATCACAACTTATCATCCTTAGTCTAATGGGGCAATCGAAGCATTCAATAAAACCCTGACAAGAGGTTTAACAAAAAATTGTAATACAGATTAAGACGACTAGGATGAGAAAATTCCTGTTATTTTATGGGAATATAGAACAACATACAAGCGATCTACAGACCGAACACCATTTAGACTAGTCTATGGCCAAGAAGCAGTGGTTCCCCTACACTTATGATAACATACACCAGTAATAGCCGACATACTACATATTAATGTCGAAGAAGCTAATAAGGAGCGACTAATGCAACTAGCTAAGCTAGAAGAAAACCGACTAATTTCTATTCAGCACCAGGAAATCCAAAAAAGCAACAAAAAGCATGTCATGACTGAAATATTAAAACAAAGAACTTGTCGGTTGGAGTTCTTGTGTGGCTGTATAAAAGTCAGGTAAAAGGAAAACCAAAGAAACTACATACAGAGTGGATGAGCCCCTATATAATTGAAGAAATCAATGCCAACGGATCAGTCCGAATGAGAACATTACTAGGCAAAGTATTTCAGAAATTGGTTAACGGTGCCCGACTAAAGTGGTACAAAAAATAAGGAAAGTTCTATATATCTATAAAGAAAAAATAATAATGGTTCCATAACTGTTAAACAAAACCTATAAAAACCATAAAAACCTAAAAACAACAAAAATATGTAATCCAACAAGATCAAAATGACAGGAAATCATGAAGGAAGTAGCAAAGTACAAATCAATAGAAATAGAAACCGATATTATAACCATCAACACATCGACTATTGACCATTCTATCGACATTTTCATCATCATGATGTACAACGACAAGAGGATCAAACGGTCCAATCAAACCCTCATGACTATAGATAGAGGGAGCACCAAAACCAGAGTGCATTAAAATAAATATCAATAGAGTGTACTTCACAATCAGATATGCCATTAATACGTCCATCGACAAGATCGCCACCCGCTCCACCTATAAATACCACATAAGACAAATACTTCACATAGTTTTATGAAGAACTAGAGAGACATAGCTATGAGACTCCTGAGAGAAAAATACATGTTCAAAAACTTGAATTTACAACCGACAAAATGGCACCAAAGAAGACCAGATTTGCGACCACCAAAGCAAAGGACATATAGTCCGCTGCAACCCCATTGATAAAAAGATTAGAGAACATCAGTAAGACAAAATTACAAGAGAATTCATGGTCGCGACTATGGACATAAATTAAGAAATGGGAATATATACACAGAAAAATGACAGAAGAAGCACAGAAAGTTAACGCCAGTATGGTCATGAGCTATATCAATGCACCTCTCATGGTGAGATTTGGTAGGATGAAAGAGATAATAGGAAAATTCCTCATTAGTCAATAACACAATGGGAAGTTCTACTTTGATAAACCTGTTGAGATATCTGGCGAAGTTATTTACAAACTCATAGGATTGTCTAACAAAGGAGAGCATGTTCCTATCGATTCAAAGGCTAGCTTGGTTGAAAAAATAACATGTACAACAACCGGAAACAAATCCAATGGTTTGATAATCAGTCAAATCAATGCCACAACACCCAATATGGTTCTGAAAATTGTGTCTATAGGTCTAATTGTTACAGGACGAGGTTACGATCTGAGGCTCGACATACTGGAAGTTGTCGAATGTATAGAGGAATCCGGGAAAAACTACCGTTGGGATAAATAGTTAGTTGACATGATAAAAAATATTTGCTTAAAATTTCAAGAGGAAGGCGAACCGATAAGATTCCCATCACTGATCATATGGATTTCTATGTACTACTTGTGTCCTTTCGAAGACCCACAGTTCTTGGAACTGAAAAGATCCCATATGTGGTGCTTTAAGTTGTTCTCAATGGTTGGGAACTCATAGGAACTCGAAGCATCCAAAGTGTTGTTAGATAATTGGTTTCAAAATTTAAAGGTCCAAACAACCAAATGGAGGGTGTCCAAAAACATCCGAAGAAGTCTATCACTGACAACACACATCTAGATAGAAATTGACCACACTATAGTCTGGTACATGCAAGGAGATGCAGCAAAATCTAAACACCTCAACTATTATTCAATAGTTGAGGAGATATTCAAAGAGTTGTCCTAGCAATCCAACCCTAAACTATAGATACTGGTGTTTGTAAATAAGACCAATCAGCCAATTGTGGAACCTCTAACTGACCAGGAGAAAGAGAAAGATTATGAAGTACATATTCATATCAACACTTTCACTTTGGAAGAAACCCCAATAAAAGAGGTAAATATTCTTCAAATAGTAATAGTACTGCAGACACAGCAAGCCCGCGTATCGACACAACAACAAGAGGAGGAGGGTGAACAGACAGATGAATAAATGCAGTCTGACAAACCAGAGTATGATATGTCAGAGTAGAACCTATGAAAACTAGCTCTGGAAATATCCAAATCACGAAAGAAGAGAGATAGTCTAGTAAAAGGGAAGGGAAAGCATAGACTCATTCTTCAAGAGGAATCAGATAGTGAGGATGAGCTACTTGCCAGAGCTGCTAATATTTTGGAGGATACCGCTAAGAACAAGGTATCTGTCGAAACGTAGTTCAAACTATTCATAGAAGAAGAAGCAAAGCAAGAAAAATCCAAAAAGGTAAGAGTCGCCACCCACCTGAAGTTGACTTTGTTGATTTGACCTCCACTCCCCAACGTCTATACGCAACTATAATAGTTCAAGAAGAAATACCAAACCCGACCGATGTTGCCTCATAAAACCCTTACAAAGACGCATTGTCTGAAACACTCAAAGAAAATTCAATAAAGATGTTGACCTACAGCAATTTATCAATAATATTCCCAAAATTTTCTGCATTTATCACCAAATAAATACCACACATCCACTCACCAAGTCAAGCTCTTCAAAACGATTTTTCACACAGCAACCTTGCCAAAAATTGCCCCAAAACCAAAAGTTGTGGGAATTATTAAATATTCATTCTTAAGAAATCTTGACAAGTCATTCAAATTTGTCGCAGCACAAATTTCATCCTTTAGACCATCGACTGAAAATCATCCCCTTCCGCTTAATGAAGAAGACGAAGGAGCAATATCAGGATATTTTGATGCAAATGATCAAGTTGACACATTGACAACATATCAATAAATAGTCAAACTCCTCGATTCCATCGAAATTGATGACCCTGTCGACTTTCAAACTGAAGTTGAAAATCCTATACCGAAAGATTACCTCCCAACCACCCCATCAGCTTCAGAACACCCATCCTCGCCTACACCACCATCAACCTCATCTCCACCTCCAAACTCAGTTCTACTGTCCACACCACCAACAAGTACAAAACCAACCACAGACACCATCCTTGAGATACATTCGATCAACCCCAATTTAGAAAAAGATCAACCAACAAAAGAGCAACTAACAGAAGATCAACCGACGGAAGAGCAGCAGATAGAAAAATAGTAGCCAGTAGGAGAAGAGGTTGCACATCATATTGAATCTCAGCATAAAAGAAAAAGAAAAGAGAAAGAACAATAGCAGACATAATCAACTCTGCAAACAGTACCGATAGTTATCCACCTACATCATCTAGGATCAACTACTGCAGTCGAGACACCAAAACTCAGGGATGGAGAATTGGATCAATTGTTGGAATCCCTTAATAATGAAGCAAAGATAAGAAAATAAAGAAGATAGGAACAAATTGCGAAACTCTAACCAGAGCAGATAGAATTTCTGACAAAATCTAGGAGTTTGACACAAACAGTTATACTAGGAGTAGAAGAAACTGACACTGACAAACCACTAGAAAGATCTTACCAGTTGTTTGAAAGTGTCATATCTAACCTTCAGACACAATTGTAGGCAAAGAAAGATGACCAAGCAGAAGAAACTTTTGTTCTACTAAGACAACAATACACAACATTTTCGGAAGCTCACAAGGTACTAAAATAGCATTTTGAGGAGTCTACCACTATAGAGGAAGTATTGAGAAACTGGTATACTTATTATGGTCAAGTGTTCCAACAAGTTCAAGAGACTCATGAGCACATCAAAACACTACAGAATCAACAAGGACTCCCAGAAGCAATGAAAATCATAGTACAAGATTAGACAGTGTTGGAATCAGCAAAGCTAGAAAAATTGGAAAAACAAGCGCATTAGTGGATAAATTAGGTAATACCTAGTCTTGACACACTTGAAAAGACCTGTCCACACATGAAGAGGCTGCTCGACACTGTAGATGAGAGAGCGCAAATGTTAGGACCCTACATGAGCAATATTCTAGACCTGACGATACAACAAAAGATGTCAAACCTGTCGAGCCTGACCACACTCTCACCATAGATATCCATAAAGCACTCTGCAACCGGGTAGAATTTCAACACAAACTAGCAGTCATTGTGGATATATGCATCTAGAAATGACCATATATTCGACAACATAGTCCATGAAAACAAATCAAGTGAAAAGAGTACTTCAGGAAGATAATTTTGTTACTTCCCCTATTTCTTCAGGACGAAGAAAGATTTTGTCCCTGGGGGAGATGCTGGAGGAGCTAGTTAGTTAGACGACTAGACTAGTTAGCTGACTAATTAGAGATTAGGTCGGCCCTCATAGTTCGTTCTGGTTGACTGGACTGACAAGTAGTTATTTGTAATTGTTTTGTAATCATATATATATGTTGTTGAGCTATATAAGAACTTGGTTTGGTTTGATGTATGGACCCACATGTGTTATTGAGTAATATAAGTTGTATTCTACCCACCATTCTTGTCTCTTGTCTATGTTATGATAATATGATTCTTTATGTGTATTATTGGTACCCTAGTGATCTAAGTGATTACAATAGTTAGCACAATTTTTGTTCCACGTGGTTGGAAGAGGAGCTTAATGTAAAGAGAGGGGATCTATTTCAAAATTTTGTTGATATGACCAAATAGCTAACAATAGGCACTAAAAGCATAGAAAAGTATCACATAGGACTACATGCTTGGTTAAAAATGACTAAGGAAGGAAGATGAAGTGTCTGTAGTACCTTGTAAAGGAATTGACGGTTTGGATGGGAGATGCGAAGAGATAAACGACAAATCGAGAATCCGCTGATTGAAAGTGATTGATTTATAAACTGAAGGGATGTTTGCGAAATGAACATTGGAGCATGTTAAAGGTCGAGTGTGATCATTTGCGCATGATCAAAGGGAAACAAGATCAACGATTGTAGTGCATTCCGCGCTCTCAACTTGCAAGGAAGATGGAATAGGAAAGTGATATAAAATTGTTTACCTCTTGCCACATGGTGAGCGGAGAATCAGTCCACTAGGTGAAAATTGGTATGGATAAACCACCTCCCACGATTTTGAAATAGCCTTTGGGAATATTGCATATATAAAAAGTCACGTGGAAATGCAACATTTGTCTTTTGCACCTGTGGAAAAATATTCCTACACATTTAGAAGCTGAGTCAGACCTGCTCTTTCCAAGCGTCATTTTCCAGGTAGGACACATATCTTAACCCGCCAAATATTTTCTAAAAAATGGAAAGAGAAGGTGAAGTACTTGAAGTGTAGGTTAGAGAGTTCAATCAACTTGATGAAATATTTG
Source organism: Pseudotsuga menziesii (assembly GCA_001517045.1). Lineage (NCBI taxonomy): Eukaryota > Viridiplantae > Streptophyta > Pinopsida > Pinales > Pinaceae > Pseudotsuga > Pseudotsuga menziesii. The sequence continues at coordinate 689,037 of LPNX010612440.1, forward strand.
AAGATAGGGATGGAGATGTTTTTGACATGATGTTGTCTTTTGTCCCTGTGCAATAGTTAAAGAATAAAATGAAAACCTTAAAAACACAAGGATTTGATGTACACGACGTCCATAGGTCCCATTTAAATCATTTCTATATAGACCAAACCCTTAATTTTCCAGATTTTATTGCATGGTTTGTGTCCAACTATTCTCAATCAGAACAAGTTATAATGGATTCTAACCAGTTCAAAATCCTTTTCCCTGTTAATTCTTTGGTTGTTAGATATGCATTAAAAGTGCCATTATCATCTTCCCAAAACATGGTATATTTTGTCGAAGAAAATGTAATTGAAATATATAGGCATGCTACAAGAGAGGAAAAGCACACCTTTCTGTCGAAAATCCTTAAACCTAAAATTTCTATTGAAAATTAGCTTTTCCCCCTTGATCCTAATTAATGAAGAGTCGAAATGGGTTCTCTCTTTGTTGAGTTAGTTTTTAAGGTTGAATAGTGAAAGGTTTGTCCCTGAAGTCTTATTGAGTCTACATAAACTTGAGTCTAAGTCAAGTCAGTTTTGTTGCCTTAAGATTGATGAATTCCTAGCTGAGAATATTAATTCACAATTAGTGAATTTCCACATTCCACATGACCAGGCATTTTATATTTCAATCTTATTTGTTTAGGATGTTCTTGTCTTTAATGAGGAAAATTTACAGTTCCCGGAGATAGTGTTCACTTATGAGATCAAAAACATCACTTTCAATTATATGAACCTCATTATGGTAGAAGTGTACAGAGTAATTTTTCGGGATAAGCTACTCAGAGTTCTGCCATAAATGGGAGAAGTGTTACAATTCATCCATGATAGAAGAGTTGGAGACTAGTTATTTCTAAAGGAACAGATAGTATATCATCATAGTATATGGTTTTGTGCGTCAGCCTTACATCTTACCTGCATTTTTGACACCCAGAATTTTTGCTTTGGAATTTATCAGACAGAATCTCATTGTGGAGAATGAGCACATTTTGAATTTCAGAAAGGATTTAGAGATCAAATTTCCTTTGAAGGTGGGTCCTTTTATTGTGATAAATAAATATGTTCTCCCAGTGATTGAGGGCTTTCTACAAGACATGAATTTTATGAAGGCCTCAAAAATCAATTATGACCCTCATCATATCATATCACGGAGGAGGCAACAGAATAAAAAAACATTTTATTACTAAGAGATAGAGGGATTAACTGAAAGGGTTGATTTGATGGAATATCAACAAAGTGCAGAGAGTTCAGAAATTTTGTAAGCAAAACCCTCTTCTATAATGAAATCTACTACCATGATAATACCAAGCCCCGATAAAGCTGAAATTATTAGTAAAAGAAGCTTTTCAGAAACAATGGAGGTTGAATATGAAGACCAGGAGTCCACGAAAAGACAAAAATTGGATTCAAACAAATAAATTATTGAAGTTGAAGACAAGAATATTAAAGAGAAGAAAAAATTTCAAGGTCTACTTTTTCAAATCCAAGAATACAGTTCTGCATAGGCATAGGAAGCTAGTTCTAGTGATAGGTACAAGTCCAGAAATGACTTGTATACTAGATATGGGCAGGATAAGAATTTTCTTCTGGAAAAGATTTGAAGAAATTTCCTTAAGTGAGGGATATTTCAGATAAAGAGATTTCATTGATCACTGTAAAGGATAATGTGAAAAATACCTTGAACTTAGCAATGGCTACTCATGACAGAGTTTCAGAAATGAGACTCAATTTACAAAATATTCTAGTCCCAGACAAAATTCATTTTTATAAGTATACTGGAGAGGTGATTTATACTGACTTGTTGAAATCCACACTGAAATTTTCTAAGTTGCAATCCACGGTGTCAAAACTAGAAAAAAACATGTATACTATGAAATGAGAATTGTATACTAAGAACGAGAACTCTAGCCACAAAAATGATGATTTTTGCATAAAAAAACACCAAAAACACCCCCCAAATAGAAAAGTGTTGATACTCGTATACATGTTTCTTTTTCGTGGTTAAAAATAGAGCCATGGCCTAACCATCTCATAATGCTATTTACAAAAACTTTAAAATCAACCCCTAAATTGGGAAAATATTTTTTTCTCCAAAAGATAAATTACAATTTTTTTGAAACTTGCATATTAAACAAACAATAATATTTCATAAATAATTTCACCACTCTAACCATATAAAATCAAAGAAATTAGAATGTGATTCATAATGAAATCATATATTAGACCATACAAGAAAAAATGATTCATATAAACATTCAAAATCTCCTTTAGAGTTTCAATCACAAACATCATACTAATAAAAAACATCTAAAATGTTTCATTTGAAATTATTCAAATTCTTCCATGGATTTTGACACCCCATCAGAATCTACATTTTCTGCAGATGAAGTACTGGACGAAGATGTAGATGACCCATATTTTTATATATTATCAATGGGTGCACCATCTCAGTCTACATCTATGCCCATCATTTCAGCTGTCATATTCCTTCTGGATCTATGGCTTGGTTTAGCAGACTCCCATCTTGCAACTTCTTCTTTTGGCAGCAACTTCTTGATAATATCTATAGTCTTGGAGTGAAGAGTGTATTTATTTGTCATCTTGAAATCATAAACAAGTATATTAAATTCCTCTAATTTCAAGATTTCAATGCGGCGACGATATATTTTTTGACCCTTTATTTTTATCATTTTGCAAACCCTTTTCTCAACTACCATCTCTGCCTTGTACACACCATCAAATGGGTGTGTATCTGTTGCATACCAATGTAATTCTATTGATACTACTTCGTCATTTTATTTATTGACCTTCATAACTTTTGCAATCTAGAATGGATAATCATGTGCATCATCTGTAGCCAAAACTGCAATCATGCAACCCTCTTTAATATATTGTATTGAGCCCTTGTAAAGGTCTTCCATCTCTCGACGCTTTGCAGATGATATTCTAGAGCCAATATACATTTCTCTTTCCTCTAATTGAGAAAAATTAATGCCTCGAGATTCAACATCTGTTTCCTCATTTTCATTTGATATTCTTTGTGTCCAAGTAAATGGAGACTTCAAATATATATGGGCCATTTGTAGAGTTTGAAATTATGTCACTCTACTCCATGAAAAAAGACTCCCACCAAACAAAATCAGCAACATCAAAGTACTCATATCTATCTTCGATAGACATTTTGATTTATTCCAATCATTGAGAAGAATCAACATCTCTAGTATTTCGCATTGCATTATGAATCCATGCAGCTGATTGCATAACAATAAATTTGAAGCATACATTTCACAATTTAGGATGAATTTCAGAAATGCCAAACCTGATGAAGGCCCCCACTATGTGCTAGTTGAGTACTTCTTGCCCCACATTAGTGTTTTTCCATCAATATTTTTTATACAAAATTGATTTTGAAAGCTAATGTCATTAATGTTTTCAATGCACCTTTCTTCACCATGCGATCCAAAAATAAATCGTTGCATGTAAACGGTTTCTTCCAATTTTTGTACAACAGGTTCTAGATGGCATGCTTTTCTTGCAATTTCAATCAATTATGGTAGGATCCTAACTTTATTCCTCCTCACCGTCCTTAAAAAATTGAAGAACATTTGATCAATATGACCGTGTATTCCCAACAAGAAGGAAACCAAGTTTTACATTTTAAAAATTCCCAATTCAACAAGCATGTTTAGATAAGAAAACACAACTTGATTTTTATTTTCTCGGCTTGTGTTGTACAATTGCAGATATAGAACTTCAGGGAGATCACCATACCAATGAGAAAGGACATGATGAATTATGGTGATGGTCAAATTTGCATCATTGTGAATATTTGGAGCTGTAAAGTAAACCCTTTGAAACATTTCACCATTAAAAACCATACACCCAACCAAGTGAAACTGAATAAAATTTTCCTCCTTTAAATTCTTTGGCACACGGACAAAATGTGGCAAGAGTGTTTTTTTTTCTAATCCATGCCATCAATTATCAAACCCATATACTTATTTGAAGAATCATAGCACTTCTTGCGATGTTTGTACAACTTTTTTCGTTCATTTAATTGTTAATTATGATGTTCTTGTAATGAATTGATTATGCAATCTACAAACAACATAAAAAATTATTGATAACTAGTTTTCATAATTGAAATTTATCTAAAAAATAAACAATTTTGTAAACATACCTCTTTCTATCCCTCATTTAATTAAGAGAAGCACATGTACTATAGATCCCCATTCCTGACCTTTTTGGAATGCAGATGTTGTTGAACTTCTTTTTCCATAATCTTGTGAAATATGCATATCTTATGAAGTTTCCATTCTTTGACCACCTTGAACATAATACTTGTATAAGTTATTGATTTTCGGCCTTGTGAAATTATCTGGAATGTGTATTGTTTCTCTATTTGGCATACTCTCTCCATGCTTGGAAAATAAATCATGCATCCATGATATTGCAATGTGTGTTGATGGTCTAGCGATTCATCCCTGATAATCACAAGAATAAAATGTTGGATCATTTTCAAGTCTTGTTTGGATTCTTGATAATCTAAGATTACCAATTGAGTGAATCCTTTTGAATGCCTTTCTACAAAGAAGAACATTTCCAACACGATAATCATAACCTGTCATTGTAGAAATCATACACCCCACTAAATATGAATTTTGCATACTTTTTTTCATTGATAAATACACGCTCCTGTTCTCCAAGGCATAATTGTAGCCTATACCATTCAAACAATTGTTGTGGAAACACTCACTCGAAATCAAATGAGCAATGGAACTTGGACTTGTGAGTAATTCTTTCCTATACCTTGTATAACTGAAATGCTTTGGATTGACATAAAAAGGTCTATCCCTACACTTAATCCTACTTATTGTAGGATTATGTCTCTACCTTTCCTGGACCATTATGTCTACAACAACAACCTCATTAGAATGAATGTTTTCATTGTGAGTAATATGACCTCCCTCATTGAAAATATGATCACAAAATTTAGTATGAAAATGATTTTCATGATCAGTAATAAGTTGATCACTTGCAGATAGATCAATGCAACCATAAACACTATTGGTGCCACTAAATTCTTCACAAAAATGGAACTCTTGATATTCAACATTGACATCATTGGTGCCTTTAGCATCCTTACTTGGAGGAGAATCATTGTCTTTGTCATTGGTGGCTTCATCATCAACAAAATCATCATCGATGTCGTTGAAATCCTTGCTTGGAGGAATATCATCGTCGGTGCAATTGAAATATTCACTTGGAGGATAGTCATCATCGATGCCAAGAAAATCCTCGTTTGGAGTCAAATCATCATTAGTTCCATTGACACCCTCGCTTGGAGGTAACTCATCATCGGTGCCATTTAAATTCTTTCTTGGAGGAAAATCATCACTTCCATTGACATCCTCACTTGGAGGAAACTCATCATCAGTTCCATTTAAATCCTTACTTGGATTAAAATCATCATCACTGCCATTGACATCCTCGCTTGGAGGAAACTCATCATAATTTCCATTGAAATCCTTGCTTGGATGAAAATCATCTTCACCATTATTGATGTCTTCGTACTCACCCATATCATCATATGTCCCATTAAAATCCTAACTTGGAGGAAAATCATCATCAGTCCCATTAAAATCCTCATTGGGAGGAAAATCATCATGTGTCCCCTTAAAATCATTGCATATAGGAGAAGAATTATCATTGGTCCCATTAAATTCCTTGTTTGAAGGAAAATCATCACTCATCCTATTAGAATCCTTACTATAAAGAAATCCATCGTCATTATTGGTGCAGGAATTCTCAACAAAATCATCATTAGTCCCATCAAAATCCTCGCTTTGAGGACAATCATCATTGGTGCCTTGAAAATCCTTGCTTGGAGGAAAATGGTCATCATCTTGCTTATTTTTGTTAGGATCCCCACTTGGAGGAAGATATCCGTCATCATCATCGTCATCTTCACATTCTTTCCCTTCATTACTGTTGCCTTCAAAATATTCAGAATTAGGAAGTTTTTGAACAACACGTTTGATTACATTGCTTGCACTGCCAGTATCTTGGCTATATGAACAATACAACCCTTCATTGACATTGGAATTTAATTCAGATGAGTCCATGACTTCTCACTAAAATATAGAATTATAGAAAAATATTAATAGATAAGACAATGAACTTTTACCATAGACCTCACCAAAAGCAGAATGGTGCAGATGTCAATCAACCATCTTATAGCTATGAGATTGGAATTTCCCCTCAAAAACGTATCTCCAAAATTTTCGTTCAAATGTTTCCCTCCAAAATTTCCCACCAAAAATATAACGCACATTTCAAGCACATTCATAAAACTAGTAAAAAAGACAAATTTATGATATAAAAAACTATGAAATAATGTATTTAATAATTACATATTTATATCCCCAGACATATAAAACCAGTGAAGCTTCATGTAAAATATTTTATATACAATATTTAATAAAATAATGGTTAATTACATTTTCTTTTAATCCAGCCACATTCGTAAAACAACTAATGTAAAACCTAGTCTAGGCTATATAAACCATTTAGTATTCCTACTATTCATCATTGAATTTGGAGAAATTTACTAACAATTTCAAGGTTAGTTCTTTTTCCTTTTTTAATAAATAGGTTAGTTTTATAGTTAATTGTGCAGTGATAATTTTATGGTTTTATTAAGTTGGCATTGATTATTTTATGGTTTTATTGTTTTTTCATTTTTACATTTTGTTTATCCCACATTCTTAAAAGTGGTAAAGTTAAACCTAATCTATATTATAAATTCACTCTTGTTTAAAATTTGGAGAAATTCACGAAGGTATTTAAAGAAGAACGGGAAGATTCCAGAGGAGCTTCTAGCACTTTCAAGAGATGAGGCTCTACCATTTTCCTAGTTAGTTTTTTTTGTAAATATAATATTTTTTTATGAAGGGGTGTAGTGTTAATTGAAGGAAGATTTTCCCCTGTACCAGGATTTAACCTACTTAAATTCCATTCAGCCCCCCTAATCCCCCTAACCCACCCAACATTACAATAAAAAACAATTAAACCTTAACCCCCCCCAACATTACATTAAAAAAAATTAAAAAAAAACACCTCCCCACAACATTGTAATAAAAAATAAAAAATAAAACACCCCCTCCCCCTACTAACCCCTAAACCCTAACAACATTACATTTAAAAAACAATTAAAAAAATTATAAACTCTCCCAACCCCTTTAACCCCCTCAAAAAAAATTATATTAACAAAAATAAAAAAATAAAATTAAACCCCCCAAAAAACATTATTAAAAAAAATGATTTAAAAAAAAAAACCTCCCACCTCCCTCCCTTCTCCCTGCGGCCATATTTACTCCATTGTACTCCCCTCACACCCTTCTCCTCCACCTGCTCCCTTCTCCTCCCTCCTCACCCTTCTCTTTCGCTTGCTCCCTTCTCCTCCTCCTCCCTCGCGCACACCTCCACATTCTCGTCACTCCACTCCCCCTTCCCTCCCTTCCCCACGCCACTCCATCCGCCTTCACCCCACGTGCTCTCCACCTCCTCCCTCCTACCTCCCCCCCCCCCCCCCCCCCCCCCCCCC
>LPNX010612440.1:697504-768649 GCA_001517045.1 Pseudotsuga menziesii
AGATAATGTTTTTTGGGGGTATTTAATTTTTTTTTAAAAATTTAATGTTGGGGAGGGTTTAGGTGGTTGGAGGGGGGTTTAATTTAAAAAATAAATAAAATTAATGCATTGTTAGGGGAGTGGTTGGAGGGGGTTTAATATTTTTAATTTTCTTTTAATGTAATGTTTTGGGGGGGGTTAAGAGGGTTTTATTTTTATTTTTATTTTTAATGTCATTTTAGTGTTAGGTGGTTAAGCTGGTGAAGTAGTTGTGCATGATATTGAAAGAGGGATAGTAAGATCCAATATTAAGATTATTCCTAAAAAAAATTCTTAGAACTTGGATATTAAATGTAATATATTTAATTCCATAAAAAAAAACTGTAGGTTTTTTCTAGGTCGATTTCAAACATGTTTAATGAAATTTATTATACAGAGGAAAATTCCTATGGATTTCGTTGATTCCGCTCTTCAAAAGGGACAAGAAGCAATGAAGAAGAAAAAAGTGTCAAATGTTCAAACTGAAGAAGTACAAGGGCATCTGACAACCAGATCAGGTACCTAGAAAGGTTACATTTAAATATTCATCTCACCCAAGTGAACATGTTGAAATTGTTTCTAATGAGGTTTTTACTCCTGGTGGTAAGAGTAAGAATCAATATCATATAACAAATATGGTTGAGGGTGTTTCAATTTCTGATCAAGGTATTGTTGATTTAGATATAACCCCTTCAAGACAAAAAGGGAGGAGATATGCTATTTTTGAATCCAGTGTTATCCCTGAATATGAGAGTCAAAATTCTGGGCACAGTAGGGAACTCATTATTCTAGGTGCTGATATAGAGGATGGCATTGTCAAGTCAACACAAAATTCCATTCAAGATCAATTGTGGAGGGATAACTTGGTTAACAATGGACATTCATTTGAGTTGAATGTGAATCAACTTTATAGACCCATAGACGGCAAATGTCAATTTAGAATTAGAAATCCATGTCATTTACATATTCACAACTTGGAATCATTGATGAGGCACAATCCCTATGCACATTTGTTTGACTACCTAGTCCTCGTTGACCCGAAATATGTTCCTACTAGAGATGAATTTGATCGAACAAGAAGTTTTCATTAAAAATATGATGTTTTTGGGGGGAATCATTCTATAGAGGTAAGACGAGAGTTGATGCAAGAATATCCCAAAAAACCTATTTTTGAAACAGTGAAATGCATCGTTTATGCTAGTTTAACACATGTAGAAGTAAATTTGTTGGCATGGGATCATAACATAGATAGTGAATATAGGATGAATATGAAATTTATTCAAAGGGTGAGATTTATCCACAATGAACTTTTGCAAATATGTGGTGGGGATAAATCTAAAGTTGATGCAAGTTTTCAGAAACAATGTTGTCTGTAAATAGAAAACCTATTAAAGAGGATAATGTGAAACAAAAAAATGCCAAAGGTAGTGATGCATTCAAAGATGTAGATGGATATTTCCAATTGGAATTCAGAGTAGGGAAAACATGGGATCTGATTGAGGACATATTTAGCTTGTGGGAGAATATTGGAATAAAAAATCAAAACGTGAAAAAAGTGAAGTTGTTCCATGGATCGGTGGTAAGATAGGTCCTGACGTCAGAAATCTGCCAGAAGCTCTGACTATTACACCTTGGAGAATAATGCAAGGTGTGAAGGATGAAACACTAATAGCTACAATATTTTCACGAGTAAAGTCAAGTGAATTATACATGGAGGAAATTTGCAATGAATTTGAAAAGTAAGTTGATGTTTTTTTTCATGGTACAAAGTATTTTTATTGAGTTTGACAATTTTGTTATGTTATAAGTATTATGTTATATTATTATATATGATTGTAAACATTATTTATTGTTTCATCATCTATGTAACAAACATAAAATAAATATAATAATAAACATAATTAAGATGAAAGGACATGACCTTTCATTCACAATTCCCAAGACCTATTTAATAGGCGGGTTATTAACCATTGTAATCATCATTCATCTTTAATATTATTTTAGATTTCCAATATGGAATTGTTTTCCATTGGTTGATTATTCAACTGAGTAATCATTGTGGGTTAAAATGCAAATCATGTGGGTTTATAAGTCTTTGTCTGCTTCAAGTGGTATCAAAGCCTCATTTGGTTGATCTGGGCCTTTGGCCTTAATTCTTAGACCTTGTATGATTTTTGGCTTGTAGCCTTATTTTAGGGTTTCCCTAAAATATTGGACATTGTCCAAAAGAAAAAAGAAAAATGTAAAAAAAGAAAAAAGAAAATAAAATGTATAGAAAATAAAAGAGAGAAAAAAAAAGTTAAAAAGAAAAAAAAAGGTAAAAAAAACAAAAGAAAGGAAAAGGAAAGTAAAAAAAAGAAAAGATCTAAAACAAACACATGGTTTTGCTTTCCGCTTCAACCTAAGTTTTGCTTTGATTTGAATTATTATAATATATTTATAATAGTTCAATTTTTTGTTTTATTATATAAAATAATAAAATAAAGATTTTTATTATATAATAATTAATGCAATAATTAATTATTATTTAAAATAAAACTATATATTAAACTATATATATAGTTTATAAAAAAATTAATATAATTATTGATTAATTAATTAATCATTATTATTATAAAAAGAAATTATAATAATTATTATTTTTGAAATAAAAAAAAAGTTATTAACCTAACGAAGAAGACCAATTAGTCAAGGAAAAACAAAAATTGGAAAAAAAAACAATCGACGACTAGCTATAGTCCACACAACCATCTAGTGTCAAATAAATAAGAAATCATGGAATCTGGTTTGCAAGTACAAATAGAGAAATTAGAAGCCAAATTAAAGCGTTATTGAAGAGACAATGAAGAATTACAAGACATGAATATGAAATAAAAAGTACTCATTAAATTACATAAGATGCAAAAAGAGCGCAAGGAACAAAAAAATTCTGACTAGAACAATCATATAGAAAAATTGTCGGCCCAAATTAAGACATTAAAAGATGAAAATGATTTCAATCATAGACAAAAAAATCAAGATATAAGGAAAAAAATAATTGATTATGAAGCAGAAATAATACGCTTGAACAAAATCATTAACAATAGAGATGAAGAACTGACGCACATACGACAGAAATTAGAAGATCAAGAATCAGTGGTCGACCAATATCGACAACAAATAAAAGTTCTTCAACAACAAAACAACGACTATAAAAAGGAACACAAGCTGGAGATCGCAAAGTGTAATAAAACAATATCCAACAATTCTGAATAAATTTTCAGATTAAGAAATCATATCAAAACCTTGATTACAAAAATAAAAAAAATTGAAGAATAGTAGCAAGAGGGAGCACTCCGGTGAAGACCTCGAAGGAAAAATACTAGAAAAACAAGAAGAAAACAAATGTCTAAATAATCGTAATCAGGAACTATATAACCAAATCAAGGAGCTAGAAATTGGAAAAAATTCGCAAGAAGAAATAATCGAAAAGATTCAGAATCATAAACAATCTACTAGAGAACCAAGAAGCACAATCCAGGAAAATGCATCCAAAATTCAAATTGAGGAAGTGAAGACAGTCCTCACCACAATCCAAAAGAACGAAAAACAAACAACACCTACACCTTATAGACATCCTAATTATAATCGTCATTTTGACTAACGACTGAGTCAAAATGGATATTTACAGAAGACTTATGTGGACATGCGAAAATATTGACATACTAAGCAATAATTGAGACGAATTGTCCCAGAAAAGGATCTCAGAGCTCCGATAAAAATAGATCTGGGATGGACCACAACAGATATGATGCGACAATTCCCCTGGGGAATCCATAATTCGTATCGGCTCATCTCCTCAAATGTTGAAAATACAAAAGGGAAAGAATTCCGAGACGACGGATTAAAATAAATCAGACATTGATGTCAAACACATCTTTGAGGACAAAGATTCCCTTAAGGGGGAGGAAATGTAACAAACATCAAATAAATATAATAATTAAATAATTAATAATAAACATAATTAAGATGAAAGGACACGACCTTTCATTCACAATTCCCAAGACCTATTTAATTGCGGGTTATCAACCATTGTAATCACCATTCATCTTTAATATTATTTTATATTTCCAACATGGAATTGTTTTCTATTGGTTGATTATTCAACTGACTAATCATTGTGGGTTAAAATGCGAATCATGTGGGTTTAGAAGTCTTTGTTTGCTTCAATCTAGTCACAAGATTGACATGAAAATACAAGAGGAGATGGTTATAATGTTGAATGATATCAAATGCAACTATCCAAGATCAAGCTCAATAGAAACCTTAAAACATTTTTTTGTTGCATTCAAGAAGGTATGTTGATCTATGATACATCCTGAATTATTTATTTTTTAATTCAATTAATTTATATTTTATTACTTATAAATAAAAATTTCATTTGAAGATGCCAAAGAGGGGTACAGATGGAATACCAGAGTCCTTCAAAATTCATATCCAAAGTGCCAAAATCGAACGACAAAGGAGACAACGTCTTGTAAACGTTGAACTTGATGATACACTTCATCATTATATTTGGAATGGGATTGACACTGTGCAATATAAAGTCATTTTAGGTGACTGTGCGGACATCGAAAATTTTGTTCCTAAAATGGAGTCTACCCTAGTTATTACAAATATCCCTCATGGATACAATGTCTGAAACACTACTTATGATTGTTTTCCTTATACTTACCAATCATTCAATAAAGTGGTTTCGGGATTTCTAGATGTCAGAAAATCACCACTATGGAGATTCATTTTTTTCCATTCTGACACACAATTAGGGGGGTTATTGACATCCTTCAAGAGAAAATAAAAAACAACCAACTTTATTAGTAATATATTTGTACTATATTATCAAGTTATTGAATTTATAAATCAATTATATTTATTGATAAGTTAATTAAATTCTTTTTTATTTTATTTTGGTTACAGGAAAAAACCTAATATCTGTAGCTCTAGCAGTGATCCATTTCTAAATGATATTGAAAACATGCATCTTGCACTTGAACAAAAAATGAAACTTATTAATCTATTTTAATTAATGAAAAGAGTGAAGGAAAATATAGTTAGATGTTGACTTATAATGTCGTGGTTAAAAAATTAACATATGAAGAAAGGGATTTGAGAGGAGTGACTGTAAACATCTATCAAAAGCCTCAAGCGTTGATTAATTATCTCATAGATACATTTTCAAGAGAAGGAGATTGGGCCTTAGATTTCTTCTCGAGTTCAGGTAAAATTTCAGATATTGCATATGGAAACATATTTCAAGTTTTATTGTTTTGTTATTCTTCGTTATTTTTTTAAAGTATGCTTCTTTATGATATTTGAATTAAATATTTTTTGTTTTTGGTGATTAGGTCAACAATAACATGCTCCTTACAACAAGGAATAAATTTCATATCCATTGATAATGATCCACTACAATGCAATTACATCAAGCAAAGAATTAATGTTATTCAAGTTCTTCCGAGTGAATTGCAAGAAGTTGGTTTGAAGAAAGGAGAGTTTAGTGAAACACCTGTGGTGAAGATGTCAAAATATCCTCAACCCCCACTAGGAGGGATGCTTGGAAATGAGCACTTTGGGCATCTTGTAGACATAAAAGACCCAATGGAAGAGGACATTGATGTCCCGAAGGAAATCCAACCTCCATAAAATTCCTATTTCGATGAAGAATTTGTCCTGCATGATATTGTTGATTAGTTTCATGTCTTGAAGAAAATGTTAAATTTAACAACTTTTTGATAAGATATATTAGTATTGTTTTGACTTTCAGACTTTATTTTAGAAATAAAATTTCTATATATATTGTTTTTAATATGTTATTTACAAATATATGGTATATTTTTTCTTGAATTTATGTGAATCGTAAATTTTTGGAAAATAGAATGAAATAGTATCATTTTTATACAAAAAAATCTATGAAAATCCATTGAAATTGTTTTAAATGTCTTTATTTTCTGGAATTTCTTACAATTTTGTCAATAAAAATGTCTTATTTTGTCTATAAAAATGTCTTATTTTAAAGGAAAACTTGCAAAATGTATATGTTTTTCAATATAACTTGCTTCTAAATGTATGTTATTTTGTTAAATTTCTAAAAAACACACTTGAAAATAGAAGTTAATAATATTTTCCAACAAATATTATTCAAAGGCCCCAAAAAATGCCTTAAAATGAAAAATTGTGATACTAGTATCAACCCTTTTTTAAACGGAGGTAAAAATAGCTACTAAAATTAGGAGAGATAAAAAAAAAAAAAATTGTGTCGAGTTCTCATTTCATAGTATAAGTGGTTAAAACCAACTGAAGCAAGAGAAGATTGAGAATAAGACATATTAGCAACATATTAAGAAGCTTCAGGGTGAACTTTTGTCTATGGATACTGAGAGAGACAAAGGACAAGCCAGAAACAAAATATTGGCTAAGAAAGAAAAGACTATTTAACTACTGAAAAAGAAGCTAAAAATTCCAGCCACCCAGTAAATTTAGGCATCTTATTTGGGATATGATTATCACCGAGGCTACAAAAATGAGGCCCTATTTGAATTTCATAAAATATAAAGAAGTGGTGAACAATATAGCAAGACAGAGTTGTGCAGTCATGAAGGAGACTTTGGATAAAATACCATCAAAGACAACCCATAATACTATCAATTTCCTTATTACTCTATTTGAAGAGGAATTTAAAACAGTTGGAATTAAGGACATAATTACAATAATAACTTGGGAAAGGAAAGTTGTTGGAAAACATCATCATATTGAGAGTGTCCAAAAAAGGCTAATCAAATGTTACTGTAGTGTTGCAACTGCAACAATTTCCCAAAATTCTAAAAAAATTTGGGACCCTCCTTTTAATATTGTCTTGCTTAGCTTGTTTGGGATTGATTGATTTTACTAATAATTATTAAAAGAATATCTTTATGCCGATGTTGTTTTATGGCTTACATTTTATTTCTTACCCCATTGTCGAAAGTTGTTTAGGCTATGAATTGAAACCACAGTTAACTATGCATCCACCATTGTGGAGATGCAGCTGAATGAAGATCCGATCCAAAGTATACTTTCCTCCAATGCACTTTCTTTTATTTTATTATCGGCGTCCTTATTGGAAAACCGTCGGAACTATTTGTCTCTATAGCTTCTGCCATTACGGATGACATTTTCCCAGCACCATGATGGGTGTTTCGAGCTTTTCTGATTCCCGTCAGTTTTGTTTCACAAGGCCTTAGTCTATTTTGCTCCGTCGTTGCGGCTCTGGAATGAACTATTCTTCTGCTTTAGTTTTGGTTTATGTTATCCACTTTGTCGATGTCTCGCTTAAGTCATTCTTGTTTTCCCTCCGATTTTGAGTGGTCTATGAAACTCGTTGTCTTTACAGCTTCTGCTGCTGTGGTGTTCCAACCAACTAATGGTCCGAGGTTTTAGTCTAGTTGAGCTTCGATGCAGAGTTATTTTTTATTATTTATTTCTCTTGTCGATGCTTTGCTTGGCACTACGGAACTCACAGTTGTTTCATATTCCACCGTTGCGGAGATGCAACTGACTTGATCACTGATCCCTTAGTCACTCCGCCGTTCGATGGTCATGTTCGTCCCACTGAATGTTTGTTTTTACCGGGGTGTATATATTGGGGATTTGGGGCATTTTTTCTATTATTTTACCTGTGAACCCATGCTTGCGTTGTCGTTGTCGTCTAAAAAAGGGCATCGTACTTCCTATCGATAGCTCATTCATAGGTGGCATCGCGGTGGAAGTTTTTGGATTCTCCTTGTTAGCTGCACAGCTCCTTGCCAGGTAGGCCTATCTTCTCGATTGTACCCCTTCATTTGAGTTTCGAACTAGGGTTGTCGTCCTTGGTCAGTTTCCACTGCCGTGGTTAATGGACACCTAGGTTTACGGTTTTTTTTTTAGCATATCTAGTTCATCTCGACAGTATGGTTGTCTGAGGGGGGGGTTTGTTTTCCTGATGATTGTTGTGGGACCGTTATGAATTTTCAAACCTTACCCGACTGTTTGGGAGACTGGTGCAGACAAGTGTTACGCTGTCTGCACCGATTTTCCCCAGATTTCATATGGCCGTCCGGGGGGAGGTTTCCTTTTCTTTTGCAAGAGGAAGGCGTTTTTTCCCTGGTTTGTTTTGAAGAGCTGAAGGTTTTGATTTTTTGGTTTTTTGGTCGCTCGCGTGTTGGGACTAGGGTCGTGTTTTTTTGAGATTGCGCCTCGTTTCGAATGGGATTGGTAATGGGACGATTTATTTGGGAATCGATAGTGCCAACAATGTAGTTTTGAGACTATTTTCTCTGCAGGGGGGAATTCTACATTGTTAGCAAAGCATTGATGTTAATGGTTGAACACGAAAATTTTTAGTCATGGGCAAGATCTAGTTTTTTCGCAGACTTATTTTGTGCAGGAATACTGAGTAGTTAAATCTGGTTCTATATTTTACATAGATTCTGTCATGACTAGCATGACCGAGGTAAATGCTTCTGTAGTTTTGTCTTCACTCTTTGAATATTCGTTGAATGGCTCAACAGGACCTAAAGGGATTTTGTGTATGGTAGGGCATTTTTTCCGAGAACAAGATGTATAAAAGGCGGAAAAAGAAATCCCCTGTGGTGGAAGAGGAACCTAAGGTAGAAGTTGTCACAAAGGTTGAGTATACTTATGAAGGCACCAAATGCATCACAGGAGTGGAACCTGAATACAACTAGGGGGCAGTCAGGGAAGATGATAAATGATACAACCATGGTATTGTTGCGGCTGCAACTTTTCTCCCAAATTCTTTTAAAATTTTGGACCCTCCTTTTAATTTTTATCTTGCCTAAGATTGTTTGGATTGCTAGACTCTATTTCTGTTTTCCCTCTGCTACAAACTTGGATTGTTTGAAGTTGAAGTGAGGTCAGTTGCTTTCATGCTTTTCGGAAAACTGCTTCTTGTCTGCAAACACGTTAACGGTGGAGTTTTGAAAATGATGTCTTTTTGGTTTGAATGATTTCCTTCATCGCTATCGGAAGTCTGTTTACGTTCGAGTCAGAGCTTGTTTCTCTTTGCTGTCACTGTTTCGGAGGTTAAATGAATTCATTTCCTCATTTCCCAACCTAAATCTTTCGAACACTTAACACTTTGTTTTTCGATAAATTTTCGCTGTCAGAATTTTTTGGACAGTAAAATGGAAGCCGTAATCTTTACGTTTTCCACCGTTGCGGAAGCTAGACGCTGAATGTTCTGACGGTTAGCCTTTTTTTTTTCAATGCCAAGGTTTTGACTTTGCAATATTTTTCTTTTAACTCTCGGAATGGTTTATAACTTTAATCAGAAGCCATAGTCCTTATGTCGTCCGCCGTTGTGGCTCCTTAGCAGACTAACCATCCGCCATATAAATTTTCCTTTCGCCGATGTTTTATGTTGACCGCGGAACTCGCAGTCTGATGGTCTCCCACCGTTGCGGTTGTGAATAGGACTATTCTTCCATAGTCCTTAGTTTTTCCGCTCGCCAATATGTTATTTTGCCGCGAAGCCCGTAGTCTATCCATCTCCCGCCGTTACGGCTCCTTGACGAACTAATCGTCCAGTCCGTAGTTTTCCGCCCGCCGAGGAGAGTTCGTGTTTTTGCCTGATGCTTAGTATTTTCCCGCCTTTCTTGTGTGCTTCCACTCTATTTTTGTATGGCGGTTACTGTGTCATTTTTGGTGTTTTCTTCGGAGGATGTCGAATCGGTCCATATGCGGCCTGGTTTGAGATAGGGAGCTTGTTTTATCGGGCTTTTATTTTTAAGTGGATTTAGCGGATTCCAAGCCCAGCTATCAGGATTTTCTTTGCATTATCATGCATTAACGTTGTTTTGAATTCATTTTACAGAATGCATGTATTGATACAGTTCATGTTACTTTAATAAACCCTAAATGGTTTAAAATCTGTTATTTTCATGACAGGACGATTACTGCGAGTAAGATGTGTTTAAAATACAAAGTAGAAGGGAGGCAGCAAGGAAGGAAGTGGTTGAGGAATGAAGAAGCAGAAGTAGAGAAAAGAAGAAGAAAGTCAGGTCTAAGCTCTACTGGATCTAGCAAGAGACCAACAAATTACTGAGCAAAATAAATAGAGGCAGAGGCCCAGGCTTGGAAAAGTTCGGCAGTTACCAAGCTGGTCCTTTTTTCATAAAAATGCTCTTAATTCATAAATATGAAATGTAACGTATTGCATAAATCATGAGCACTCACAAAGGACAAAATTGTGAGATTAAACGGTTGGGGGAGCCCAAAGGTCACCCGGTGGGGCAACCCAAAGGTTTTGTTGTTTTTGAATAAATGTAGGAAAGTTAGAGGGAATAAGGGCTTTTTCCCAGTTAGACATGTAAATATATATGCAAGAAGAACTACTTTTTTTTGCAATAAAGAATTATTGTTTTCCTATTGGAGAAATATTGGTGGGAGATTCAAATGTTATGCTTTGGATTGCGGAAAGATGAACTATTTCATTTTTCCAGCTTTTCGTCCATTAACTGTGAGATCGTTCTAACTCTTAGAGCCTATGTTCTTGTTTGAATGATTTCTGGTTTATTCTATGAAATTACCACCATGAGTAATGCATGTTGTTCATAAACAATTGGTAATCTGATTGTCTAAATATCTCTAATCGTTCATGTGTTGTAGGAAGGAATATCAGCTATCTGTAATTTCTCTTTATAATGCATGCACAATACACATTACTCATAAATAAGTTACAATTTGGCTCCCCGGGGATAGATAGATAGATAGTTAGTTTCACTTTATTGCTGCATATGTCATTTCGATTGTTGTGAGTTCTAAGACGAGAGGTAAGAACCTGCGCATCACATTGTGACTACTCCTTGCATCCTTTATCACCCTACATTGTTAATTAGGCACGTGCATATCATACTTTAAGTCAAAAAATACAAAAAACATATACAGTGGACTGGGCCGCAACCGATAAAACCCTTTGTTTTTGTTACTTGACCTACGGTAGCCGGACCGCAAACCGAACGGATTCCCTATACCAAACAGTCACGGGCTAGTTGGGAACGTTGACTGGGGAGAATCCCTTGCTGTTGTTGCCTGCGAATTTCCAGGCCTCAACAGTTTCTAGCACTATAAGGAGGGCCGCCAGTGTATGGCTGGCCGTGGAAACCCGTTTTCCCAAGGCTATTCCACCAGTAACAGTTCAGAAAGCAGTGGGATTCATAATCCAATTCTGGAAGAAAGGGGTAGAGAACATTTGTTTTCTGTCGATAACGAAGTTGCAGTTAATAATTTGAGAAGACACACTAGGGCATATGTGAAGAAAATTGGAGGATTGCCGATCATCCCTGAATTGCCCAGAAGAGAATATAAAAGGAAGGATCGTCCTATATTGGAAGACTTAGTGCTGGTTGGGGATTGGGAAGAACTTGTAGAAATAGCCTTACAAGAGGTTGTACTGCCTTTGAATCAATAAGGCCCAGATACTCATAGTTCTCCTGCTCACACTCCTATTTGCTCACCTCCTCACTCTCCACCCAGACTCATGGCAGGCGTAAATTCCAATCAACCACCCAACCCACTGAATCCACCACCTGCCTAGAGAGCCAGATCACCTTTAAACCTGACACCTCCGTTACATGATTTACCTCAAGCCTTTGAAAAGATGCTACCCAAATTCGACCCAAGTGAAAAGATACTAGTAGACGACCACTTGCAAAGTTTCTAATTGGCAATTGAAGGGTTAAAGGCTGGGGAATATGAGGATGTGGTTTGCAGACTTTTCCCGCACACCCTTAAAGGAGCTGCGGCATCATGGTACTTTGGTTTGCCGAAAAACTCTATCCTTGATTGGGATACCTTCGAAAGGATTTTTAGAAGTAAGTATGCAACCCAGAAGACTCATGCAGCTCTTATGAAAGGACTATGCGCCTTGAATAAAGAGAGAAAGGAAAAGGTGTACAATTTCACCCAAAGGTTTGTAGCATATCTCAAGAATTTCTCTGAAGCTGACAGACCTTCGGACAAGGTCCTCATTGAATATTATACCTCAGCTTTAGGCCCTGAGTTGGCCATGTTTTCCAAAATAAAGGCCAATCCTACTTTGGCGGAAACCTATGAAGAGGCGAAAATAGTGGAGGCTGAAAGGGAAAGCATCGAAGATTATCCCGAACGGTCAGGAGAGAAAATTGTGGGGAGGAAAGCCTTGTTGTTTAATAAACCTAAGGAAGAGCAATCACCTGATTTTGAAGGAATGTTAAAGATGATGCAGAAACTTTCCAATAGAATAATAGACTTGGAAAAGGAAAAAGAGGCTTAGAAATCTTATAAGCCTTACTACAAGAGAAGAGAGGATAATAACCAGTATAAAACTCCTCCACACAGTCCTGCATCAATGAAATTAACAGAGGTAGGTATGGATAACTTCTGTACCTTTCACCAGCAGCTCCATTCTGAAAAAAATTGTCCTCAATGGATAAATTCAATGACATTAGTGATGAATCAGCTGTTGGATTCCAAACTAACAGAGGCTAATGATGAGGAAGAAAAGGGCGGAAAATACACACAAAAAAAAGAGGATGATGCTTTGGTGTTATGGGATTGTGTCTCGCTTTTTGATACAGAAGAAAGTTCACTGGAACAAGAAGAAACAACGGAAATGAATGTGTCAACAAGAAGTCGGGGTTTGTTGAATAAAGATAATTCAATACTTCCGAAAATTAAGAAATTGCAAGAGAATGTGAAGAAGCTACATAAGAGAAACACTGCTGATGAAATTCCCAAATTCACCATTACCAGTCAAGATCCGAAGCAAATTGACATGCCTATTAAGCCTGCTGAAGAAGAGGTTGATAACACAAAAATGGATCTCACAAAGCATAAGATGGAGTATGACATTGTGGAGGATATCAAAAAGGTAAAGGCAAATATTTCATTATTTGGGATGTGCAATGTGCCTCATCAAAAAGAAAAGTTGTTAAAAGCACTTGAAGTAACAGAGGAGGAGCTTCCAACTAACAACCAGCCTGCAAAAGAAATTGTCGAAGCAAGTGTGGGAGGAAAGACTAGGTTTAAAAACCCACCTTTCCTCTTGACTTTCGATATTTTAAACCATAATGTGCACAATTTCTTAGTAGACTCAGGGTCAGCAGTCAATTTTATGCCATTATCAGTATGCAAAAGGATAAATGGACAACCTAAGCCAACTACCTGGCAGGTTACTCAGCTGGACAGGACCAATGTAAAAGTAGTTGGGGAATTGGAAGATGTCCTGATTCATTTATATGCCAATAAAAAGGTATGCCAGTACATTGACATTGTGGTAGCAGACATCCCTGATGTTTATGGACTTCTTTTAAATCGAGACTGGTCAGCAAGGTTAAATGGATATTTTGCATCATATTGGTCACATCTGTGGTTGCCTCATAAAGGGAGCCCAAATCAGATTAAAATATTAAGAGAGCCTCACATGAAGCACAATGTCACTCAATTGGATGAAAAAAATGAATCAATGAATTTTGTATTGGGAAATTATCTAATTGAACTTGAACCGGGAAACTTTGCATCAGAAGAAGCCAACAACACATCTGACACCCAGCCCGATCTCCTTCGGTTTGCACGAGCTGATGAGATGGATTGTAAAATAGTAGTTTCAGTTTCAAATTTAGTTTTTTCAAGACCAGTAGATGTAGTTTTTTATAATGGGTAGGTCTTTCTCATTTTGTAGTCAAGCCTATCCCCTTAACTTACAAGTTGTCAGATTTACAAGGGTGGGCAGAGGACTAACCAGTTAGTGGTATAGTTCTCAATTTTTATTTTTCTTGATTATCTTGTACATAAATAAATTGATTTGGTTGTTTATTTTGATTTATTTTATTTTTGTTTTGCTTTAGTCTAGATTTTGATTGATTTCAATAAAAAGAGGCAAGCTTTTGGTTGCATGGAGGACATCAGAATTCTGGATTAACTAAAATCCTTGATTATAAGACTGTGTACTATTGTTTTATCTGAAAGAATTTCTTCTAGTTTAATAGTTTTCCTAAGTGGCTATGAACACATTGAAGTCGTACTTAATCCTTGTAAAAAAACTCAGGATCAAAAGGTCTGGAATACTATTTCGAGGCTCCATCCATCTCACATTTAAAAATGTCTTAGGGGGTGACAGCAAAAGACCCATGGAAAGGAAGCAAGGTAAACAGTATATTATATATAAACAATCCCATGGCAAGAATTTGAAGCCAAAAGGCAAGTAAGAGTCAGAAAACTCCTAAAGAAAGCAATATGTATCAAAACAAAGTACTGAACCATATGAGTACAAAATTGCCAAAATTTCTTCTCCATCCGTGAGCTAAAAATTAAATACATCTCTCACACAAAAGGACACTATGGATAGAGGAGCCTGCATAAAAAATTCAGAAAGAAAGGCATGTCAAAAAAAGAAAAAAAAGGTCCAAAAGCACAAAAAGTGCAAAATGGCATGGGAATGAGGAACAAATGAATATTTATGTTTACCATATGTTACAATCCTACGGTGTCCAAGCTGGAAGCTACCCGAAGACAGAGGTAATAATAAAACTCGTATTCCTGGCCTCAAAAGAGTTATCTTGACTTTAAAATCTTGGTTTCCATTTTCCTAAATTGGACTATCATCAATGATTAAAAGTACATATATTTACCATTTGGGAAATCCAAACATCTAGAAGAATTCAACATGTTGGTTTTATTGTCAAACAGTCTGTTACTTAAGGAAGAAATTGTCCAGAGATCTAGGTTCACCAGGTAGTCGCCAATTGTTACAGCTGCAAATTTTCTCCCAAATTATTTTAAAATTTTGGACCCTCCTTTTAATTTTTATCTTTCCTAAGATTGTTTGGATTGCTAGACTCTATTTTTGTTTTCCCTCTGCTACAAACTTGGATTGTTTGAATTTGAAGTGAGGTTAGTTGCTTTCATGCTTTTCAGAAAATTGCTTCCTGTCTGCAAACGCATTAACGGTGGAGTTTTGAAAATGATGTCTTTTTGGTTTGAATGATTTCCTTCATCGCTATCGGAATTCTGTTTACGTTCGAGTCGGAGCTTGTTTCTCTTTGCTGTCACTGTTTCGAAGGTTAAACGAATTGATTTCCTCATTGCTTAGCCTAAATCTTTCGAACACTTAACACTTTGTTTTTCGATAAATTTTCGCTGTTAGAAGTTTTTGGAGAGTAAAACAGAAGCCGTAATCTTTGCATTTTCTACCGTTGCGGAAGCTAGACACTGAATGTTCCGATGGTTAGCTCTTTTCTTTTTTGATGCCAAGGTTTTGAATTTGTGATATTTTTCTTTTTTCTCTCGGAACGGTTTATAACTTTAATCGGAAGCCATAGTCCTTATGTCGTCCGTCGTTGCGGCTCCTCAGTAGACTAACCATCCGCCATATAAATTTTCCTTTCGCCGATGTTTTATGTTGACCGCGGAACTCGCAGTCTGATGGTCTCCCGCCTTTACGGATATGAATAGGACTATTCTTCCGCTCGCCGATATGTTATTTTTCCACGGAGCCCGTAGTCTGTCCATCTCCCGCCGTTGCGGCTCCTTGACGAACTAATCGTCCGGTCCGTAGTTTTCCGCCCGCCGAGGAGAGTTCGTGTTTTCGCCTGATGCTTAGTATTTTCCTGCCTTTCTTGTGTGCTTCCACTCTATTTTTCTATGGTAGTTACTGTGTCATTTTTGGTGTTTTCTTCGGAGGATGTCAAATGGGTCCAGATGCGGCCTGGTTTGAGATAGGGAGCCTGTTTTATCGGGATTTTATTTTTAAGTGGATTTAGCGGATTCCAGGCCCAGCTATCAGGATTTTCTTTGCATTATCATGCATTAACATTGTTTTGAATTCATTTTATAGAATGCATGTATTGATACAATTCATGTTACTTTAATAAACCCTAAATGGTCTAAAATTTGTTATTTTCATGACAGGACGATTACTGTGAGTAAGATGTGTTTAAAATACAAAGTAGAAGGGAGGCAACAAGGAAGGAAGTGGTTGAGGAATGAAGAAGCAGAAGCAGAGAAAAGAAGAAGAAAGTCAGGTATAAGCTCTACTGGATCTAGCAAGAGACCAACGAATTACTGAGCAAAATAAATAGAGGCAGAGGCCTAGGCTTGGAAAAGTTCGACAGTTACCAAGCTGGTCCTTTTTTCATAAAAATGCTCTTAATTCATAAATCTGAAATGTAACATATTGCATAAATCATGAACACTCACAAATGACAAAATTGTGAGATTAAACGGTTGGGGGAGCCCAAAGGTCACCCGGTGGGGCAACCCAAAGATTTTGTTGTTTTTGTATAAATGTAGGAAAGTTAGAGGAAATAAGGGCTTTTTCCCAGTTAGACATGTAAATATATATTGTAAGAAGAACTACTTTTTTTTGCAATAAATAATTATTGTTTTCCTGTCGGAGAAAGTTTGGTGGGATGTTCAAATGCTATGCTATGGATTGGTGAAAGATGAACTATTTCGTTTTTCCAGTTTTTGTCCATTAACTGTGAGATCATTCTAACTCTTAGAGCCTATGTTCTTGTTTGAATGGTTTCTGGTTTATTTTGTGAAATTACCACCATGACTAATGCATGTTTTTGATAAACAATTGGCTATTTGATTGTCTAAATATCTTTAATTGTTCATGTGTTGTAGGAAGGAATATCAGCTATCTGTAATTTCTCTTTATAATGCATTAACAATACACATTACTCATAAATAAGTTACAATTTGGCTCCCCGGGGATAGATAGAGAGATAGTTAGTTTCACTTTATTGCTGCATATGTGATTTAGATGCTTGTGAGTTCTAAGACAAGAGGTAAGAACCTGCGCATCATGCTATGACTACTCCTTGCATCCTTTATCACCCTGCATTGTTAATTAGGCACGTGCATATCATACTTTAAGTCAAAAAATACAAAAAACATATACGGTGGACCGGGCCGCAACCGGTAAAACCCTTTGTTTTTGTTACTTGACCTACAGTATCTGGACCGCAAACCAGATGGATTCCCTATACCAAATAGTCACAGGCTAGTTGGGAACGTTGACTGGGGAGAATCCCTTGTTGTTGTTTCCTGCGAATTTCCAAGCCTCAACAGGTGCATGGAATGGATAAGGACACAAGATTCACTATCCAAGCTAGAGCAGCATTGATCCATGCCTCTGAGGATAATGTGGATCGGATAATGACTGACCTTGAGCAGTCAAGGAAAGCTGCTGCCCAACTAAAAGATATGTTGCGAAGGGAGAGAGAAGAAAGCAATAAATTGAAAAGAAAGTTTGAAGACATGAAAAATGAAATAAAGTCTTCAAAGGCAGAGCTCCAGCCCCTCCAAGTAGAGAAGATGTCTTTGGAGGTTGCCCAGGAAAGCCTAGCAAAGTTGCAGCAGGAATGTCAAGAGTTAATGACAGAAAAGGATGGGCTAAAAACAGTATGTGAAAGTCTTCATGCAAAAAAAGACCAGCTGCAAAGTAAGATAGGGGAGCTGGAATTACAAAAGGCTACTTTGGAGGAGTCAGAGAAACAATCTCAGGTGCAAGCAGCAGAGCTTAAAGAAAAAATTGCTTCATTAGCAACAACTTTGGAAGAAGCCAGGGAACAGCAAGGTGGCATTCATCCTTTCAAAGAACATGTTTTAGCACAAAGAAGGAAAATGCACAGGCTGCAAGTATCCATAGAAGAAGAGAGGTGCAAGTTTTTGCAGGTAGATAATAGACTAGAATAAATTTTGGAAACTTCTTCATATTTTGTGGACAGATCGCAGGACATTTTAGAAGTATTGATGAGAAGAATAGCAAGATTAGAGGCCACTGAGGAGATCCCTACAGACCTTCCAGCAAAGGATCAACAAGGCTTGAAACAAGACTATGAATTATTAGAGTTTTCCATAAGCACAACTGAAGAATTTAAGAAGGTTGTAAAGAAAATGAAGGGAGCTTGTACAAAGTTCTGTAGGAGACTTTTGATCACTTACAACCATTTCTAGGTGGTTTCTAAGCAGAGAATGGACACATTTCCAGACCACGACTTGTTTATAGAGATGTTGCAGAACAGATATCAGGAAGATGAACAGAGAATTCAGAAGATCAAGGCTCTAGACGAGCAGATCTTGAGAGATGAGGTAGCTCATTTAGCGGTCAGTGTACAGTTTCTGGAAGATCAACTACTTCAGCCAGGATCGAAGTGATAAGAAATCAGGCTGCTAAATTTGAAATCAATATTCATTTTCTTGAACCTTCTGAGTTCGAAAACATTGCCTCAAAAGCTTTAGCATGGAAGAAGTTCCTGAACAATCAATCGGGGCCCTCCACTTCAGTGCTTTATTAGTTTGTTTAAATGTAATATATTGTAAATTGTATAAGCACTAAATGTGAGAAAATTGTGGGAGATGAAGCATTGGGGAATCCCAAGGGTCATTTGTGGGCATCCCAATATTTTTTTCCTTTTGTATAAGTATAGGAGAATTAGATAGAGAAGGGGTTTTTTCCCAATGAGACTTGTGAAAAAATTTGTTGTAAGAGGAACTATTTCGTTTTGCAATAATATAATTACAACTTTTCCTGTTGGAGAAAGTGTTGTGTGGAATGTTCAAATGTGGTGAAATGAACAATGTTGAAGGGGAACTATTTCATTTTCAGCTATGTTTCATTAACTGTGAGATCGTTCTAACCTTCTGAACCTATGTTCTTGCATGAATGCTCTCTGGTTTATTTTATGATAATTTCCACTATGAGTAATGAATGTTTTAACAAATGACGAGCTATCTAGTTGTGCATATCTCTATTCATGTTTATGTGTTTTGATTCTAAGAATAGCTATCTGTGATTTATCTTAACATATGAGCAGTATACATTACTCATTAATTGATAATCTTGCTCCTTAGGGACAGCTTAGTTAGTCTTGTTTTTTTTCTGTTGTGTGTGATTTAGATGCGAGAGAGTTTAAGACGAGAGGCAAGAACCTGCACATCACATTGTGACCGCTCCTCATATTCTTTATCAATATGCATGTTAGATAGGCACTTGCATATCATACTTAAAGTTAAAAATACAAAAATATACACGATGGACCGGGCCGCAACCGGTAAAACCCTTTATTTTTGTTACTTGATATACGGTATCCGGACCCCAAACTGGACGAATTCCCCATACCAAACAGTCATGGGCTAGTTGGGAACATTGACTGGGGAGAATCCCTTGATGTTGTTTCCTACAAATTTCTAGGCCTCAACAGTTTCTGGCGCTAGAAGGAGGGCCACCAATGCATGGCTGGCCGGGGAAATCCATTTCCTCGAAGTTACTCCACCGGTGATAGTTTTGAAAGCAGTTTATTTCCTGATCTAAATACTGAAGAGAATAGAGAACATTTGTATTATGTAGACAATGAAGTTGTCAATAATCTGAGGAGACACACTAGAGCATATGTGAAGAGTATTGGAGGATTACCCACTATCCCTAATTTACCCCGAAGAGAATACAAGAAGAAATACTAGCCCATCTTGGAAGAGTCAGTGTTGGTTGGAGATTTGGAAGAATTAGTAGAAGTAGCATTACAGGAAGTTGTTCAGCCGTTGAATCAAGTAGGCCCAAACAAACCTTACTGTTCTCCTGTGCATACTCCTGTTCTCTCACCTCCTTGCTCTCCACCCAGATTAATGGCAGGTGTAAATGCAAATCATCCACTTAACCCACCAAATCCACCACCCGCTTGGAAAGCCAAATCACCCCTAAACTTAACACCTCAGTTGCATGACTTACCTCAAGCTTTTGAGAAGATGCTGCCCAAATTTGATCCAAATGAGAAGATTTTAGTAGATGACCATTTGCAAAGTTTCTACTTGGCAATAGAAGGATTAAGGGCTAGGGAACACGAGATGTAGTCTATAGACTTTTTCCGTATACCCTTAAAGGAGCAACAGCATCATGGTATTTTGGTTTTCCTGCAAACTCTATCCCAGATTGGGATACCTTTGAAAGGATGTTCAGAAGTAAATATGCAGCCCAAAAGACACATGCAGCACTAATGAAAGGTTTAGGAATCTAAAAAAAGAAAGAAGGAAAAGGTACATAATTTTACTTAAATATTTTCTTCTTACCTTAAGAGCTTCTCAGCAACTGATAAGCCCTCTGACAAGGTTATTATTGAGTATTATACCTCAGCTTTAGGTCCTGACTTGGCTATGTTTGCAAAATCTCAAGTTAAGCATACATTATCAGAGACTTATGAATAAGCTGAAAGATTACAGGCTGAAAAGGAAAGTATAGAAGATTATCATGAGCATTCTAGAGAAAAACCTTCCAGGAAGAAAGCCTTATTGTTGTCTAAACCTAAAGAGGAGCAATCACATGATTTTGAGGGGATGTTAAAAATGATGCAAAAGCTTTCCAACAGAATAATAGNTCCGTATTAAAAGAAAAGAGAGGATAAAAACCAATCCAAACCTCCTCCATACAGTCCAGCATCAATGAATTTAATGGAGGTGGGGATGGATAACTTTTGCACTTTCCACCAACAACCCCATTCTGAAAAGAATTGTCCTCAATGGATAAATTCAATGACATTGGTGATAAATCAGCTGTTGGATTCTAAATTAACCGAGGATAGTGATGAAGAGGAAAAGGGTAGTAATACCACAGAAAATAAGAAAATGATACCATGTTTCTATGGGACTGTGTCTCACTTTTTGATAAAGAAAGAAGTATTATGAAACCTGAAGGGATACCAGAAATACAAATGACAACAAAAGGCCTGGATTTGGTGAATAAAGACAATTCAATGCTCTCTAATATCAAGAAGTTGCAAGAGAATGTCAAGAAACAACCAAGGAACAATGTTGATGATGAAGTACCTAAAGTCACCATTACCATTCAAGGTCCAAAACAAATCAACATGCCTGTTAAGCCTATGGAAGACCAAGTAGGTGATGACAAGGAAAATATTAAAAAGCCTGAAGAACCAGAGGAAGAGTTACCCGCAGAAAACCAACCTGTGGAGGGAGATGTTGAGGCAATTGGGGAAGGGAAAACTAGGTTTAAAACCCCACCTTTCCTTTTGAATTTGGAAATTTTGAATCATAAGGTGCATAATTGTTTGATATATTCTGGGTCATCAGTGAATGTTATGCCACTCACAGTTTGCAAAAAAATTAATGGACAGCCAAAACCTACCGCCTGGGAAGTTGCTCAATTAGACAGGACTAATGTGAAAATAGTCGGGGAAATGGAGAATGTTCTCATTCGTTTATCCGCAAATGAAAAGATATGTCAATATATTGATATTGTGGTGGCAGACATACCTGATCGTTATGGACTTATTTTGAACCGAGACTGGTCTGCGGGGTTAAAGGGGTATTTTTCTTCAGATTGGTCACATTTATGGCTGCCTCATAAAGGAGTCCAAAATCATATCAAAATTTTAAGGGAGCCTTACATGAAACACACTATCACTAAGTTGGAAGGAGAAAATGAATCATCGAATTCTGTATTGGGGAATTATCTAATTGAGTTTGAACTAAGACATCTTGCATTAGGAGAATCCAGCAACATAATAGACACTCAACCCGATCTTTTTCAATGTTCACGAGCTGATGAGATTGATTGTAAATTGGTAGACGTAGTTTTTATTTCAAAAATAGCAAAAGTATATAATGGTTAGGTATTTCACGTCTGCAGTTGAGCCTAGCCCCTTAACTTACAAATTGTTGGATTTATAGGGGTGGGCAGAGAACTGATCAGGTAGTGGTTTAGTTCTCAAATTTTATTTTTCTTTGTTTTTTTGGTCTTGATAACCTTGTATATAAATAATTTGATGTAGTTTGTTTTTACTTTGATTTGCTGCTGTTGTTTCTAGTTACTTTTGGTTTGGTTTTGAATAAAAGAGGCAAACTTTTGGTTGCATGGAAAGCATTAGGGTTCTTGATTAACTGAAATATTTGGGATAAGACTGTGCATTTTTGTTTGAACTGATAGAATTTCTTCTAGTAAGTATTTTTCCTAAATGGCTACAAACTCATTGAAGTCCTGCTTAATCCCTGAAAATAACTCAGAATCAAAAGGTCTGGAATACTATTTCGAGGCTCCATCCTTTTCACATCTAAATTGTCCTAGGGGGTGACAGCGAAAGACCCGCGGAAAGGAAGCAAGGTAAACAGTTTATTATATATAAATGATCCCATGCCAAGATTTAAAAGCCTAAAGGCTGTTAAGAGTCAAAACTCCTAAAAAAAAAGAAATACATATCAAAGAAAAGTATCGAAACACATGAATACAAAATTGCCAAAAGTTCTTCTCCGTCCATGAGCTGAAAAGTAAATACATCTCTCACACAAAAGGACACTATGGATAGAAGGACCTGAATAGAATTTAGAAAGAAAGGCATATGGAGGACTCAAAAGAACAAAAGGTTCAAAAGGCACAAAAAAGTGTAAAATGGCATGGGAATGAGGAACAAATGAATATTTCTGTTTACCATATGTTACAATCCTGTGGTGTCCAAGCTAGAACTACCCAAAGACAGAGGTAATATAAAACTCATTTACTAAGCCTCAAAAGAGTTATCCTGACTTTGAGGTTTTGGTGTTCCCATTTCCAAAAAAATGGACTGTCATCAATGATTTAAATGCATGTGTTTGCCATTATAGGAATACTAGCATCTAGAAGAATTCAACCTATGAGTTTAATGACTAAACAATATATTACTAAGGGAAGAGTTGATTCAGAAATCTGTGGTTCACCAGGTAGTCGCCAATTGTTGCAGCTGCAACAATTTCCCAAAATTCTAAAAAATTTCGGGACCCTCCTTTTAATATTGTCTTACTTAGCTTGTTTGGGATAGCTTGATTTTACTAATGATTATTAAAAGAATATCTTTATGCCGATATTGTTTTATGGCTTACATTTGATTTATTACCTCGCTGTCAGAAGTTGTTGAGGCTATTAATCGGAACCACAGTTAACTACGCATCCACCATTGCGGAGATGCAGTTGAATGAAGATTCGATCCAAAGTATACTTTCCTCCAATGCACTTTCTTTTATTTTATTATCGGCATCCTTATTGGAAAACCATCGGAACTCTTTGTCTCTATAGATTCCGCTGTTACGGATGACATTTTGCAAGCACCATGATGGATGTTTCGATCTTTTCTGATTCCCGTCAGTTTTGTTTCACAAGGCCTTAGTCTATTTTGCTCCGCCGTTGCGGCTCTGGAATGAACTATTCTTCCGCTTTAGTTTTGGTTTATGTTTGTTACTTTGCCGATGTCTTGCTTAAGTCATTCTTATTTTCCCTCCGATTTTGACTGGTCTATGAAACTCGTTGTCTTTACAGCTTCCGCCATTGCGGCGTTCCAACCAACTAATGGTCCGAGGTTTTAGTCTAATTGAGCTCCGATGCGGAGTTATTTTTTATTATTTATTTCTCTTGCCGATGCTTCACTTGGCACTGCAGAACTCACAATTGTTTCATCTTCCACTGTTGCGGAGATGTAGCTGACTTGATCACCGATCCCTTAGTCACTCCGTCGCCCGATGGTCATGTTCATCCCGTCGAATGTTTGTTTTTACCGGGGTGTATATATTGGGGATTTGGGGCATTTTTTCTATTATTTTACTTGCGAACACATGCCTGCACTATCTTTGTCGTCTCGAACGGGGCATCGTACTTGCTGTCGGTAGCTCATTCGTAGGTGGCGTCACTGTGGAATTTTTTGGATTCTCCTTGTCAGCTGCACAGCTCCTTTCCAGGTAGGCCAATCTTCTCGATTCTACCCCTTCATTTGAGTTTCAAATTAGGGTTGTCATCCTTGGTTAGTTTCCACCGCTGTGGTTAATGGACACCTAGGTTTATGGTTTTTTTTAGCATATCTAGTTCATCTCGACAGTATGGCCGTCCGGGGGGTTTTTTTTTCCTGATGATTTCTGCGGGGCCGTTATGAATTTTCAAACCTTACCCGATTGTTTAGGAGACTGGTGTAGACAAGCGTTACGTTGTCTGCACCGGTTTTCCCCAGCTTGTGTATGGTCGTCCGGGGGGGAGGTTTCCTTTTCTTTTGCAAGAGGAAGGTGTTTTTTCCCTGGTTTATTTCGAAGTGCCGAAGGTTTTGATTTTTCGGTTTTTTGGTCACTCGTGTGTTGGGACTAGGGTCGTGGTTTTTTGAGATTGTGCCTCGTTTCGAATGGGATTGGTGATGGGACGATTTATTCAGGAATCAATAGTGCCAAAAATGTAGTTTTGAGACTGTTTTCTTTGCAGGGGGGAATTCTACATTGTTAGCGAAGCATTGATGTTATTGGTTGATCACAAAAAAATTTAGTCGTGGGCAGGATCTAGTTTTTTCAAAGACTTATTTTGTGCAGGAATACTGGGTAGTTAAATCTGGTTCTGTATTTTACATAGATTCCATCATGACTAGCATGACCGAGGTAAATGCTTATGTAGTTTTGTCTTCACTCTTTGAATATTGGTTGAACAACTCAACAAGACCTAAAGGGATTTTGTGTATGGCAGGGCATTTTTTCCGAGAATGAGATGTCTAAAACGTAGAAAAAGAAAGACCCTATGGTGGAAGAGGAACCTGAGGTAGAAGTTGTCACAAAGGTTGAGTATACTTATGAAGACACCAGATGCATCACAGGAGTGGAACCTGCATACAACTGGGGGGCAGTCAAGGAAGATGATAAATGATACAACCATGGTGCATGGAATGGATAAGGACCCGAGATTCACTATCCGAGCTAGAGCAGCATTGATCCATGCCTCTGATGATAATGTGGATCAGATAATGACTGACCTTGAGCAATCAAGGAAAGCTGCTGCCCAACTAAAAGATACGTTGTGAAGGGAGAGAGAAGAAAGCAATAAATTGAAAAGAAATTTTGAAGACATGCAAAATGAAATAAAGTCTTCAAAGGCAGAGCTTCAGTCCCTCCAAGTAGAGAATATTTCTTTGGAGGTTGCCCAGGAAATCCTAGCAAAGTTGTAGCAGGAATGTCTAGAGCTAATGACAGAAAAGGATGGGCTGAAAATAGTATGTGAAAGTATTCATGCATAAAAAGACCAGCTGCAAAGTAAGATAGGGGAGCTGGAATTACAAAAGGCTACTTTGGAGGAGTTAGAGAAACAATCTCAGGTGCAAGAAACAGAGCTTAAAGAACAAATTGCTTCATTAGCAGCAGCTTTGGAAGAAGCCATGGAACAGCAAGTTGGCATTCAGCCTTTCAAAGAACATGTTTTAGCACAAAGAATAAAAATGCACAGGCTGCAAGTATCCATAGAAGAAGAGAGGTGCAAGGTTTTGTAAGTAGATAATATGCTAGAAGAAATTTTGGAAACTTATTTATATTTCGTGGACAGATCGTTGGACATTTTAGAAGTCCTGATGAGAAGAATAGCAAGATTAGAGGCCAATGAGGAGATCCCTACAGACCTGCCAGCAAAGGATCAACAAGGCTTGAAACAAGACTATGAATTATTAGAGTTTGCCATAAGCACAGCTAAAGAATTTAAGAAGGCTGTAAAGAAAACGAAGGGAGCTTGTACAAAGTTCTGTAGGAGACTTTTGTTCACTTACAACCGTTACTAGGTGGCTGCTGAGTAGAGAATGGACACATTTCCAGACCACGACCTCTTTATAGAGATGTTGCAGAACAGATATCAGGAAGATGAACAGAGAATTCAGCAGATCAAGGCTCTAGACGAGCAGATCTTGAGAGATGAGGTAGCTCATTCAGCGGTCAATGTACAGTTGCTGGAATATCAACTACGCTTGAGCTCAGCTAGGATCAAAGTGATAAGAAATCAGGCTGCTAAATTTGAAATCAATATTCATTTTCTCAAACCTTCTGAGTTCGAAAACATTGCCTCAGAAGCTTTAGCATGGAAGAAGTTCCTGAACAATCAAGCGGGGCCCTCCACTTAAGTGCTTTATTAGTTTGTTTAAATGTAATATATTGTAAATTGTATAAGCACTAAATGTGAGAAAATTGTGGGAGATGAAGCATTGGGGAAGCCCAAGGGTCATTTGTGGGCAGCCCAACAGTTTTTTCCTTTTGTATAAGTATAGGAGAATTAGATAGGGAAGGGGATTTTTCCCAGTGAGACTTGTGAAAAAACTTGTTGTAAGAGGAACTATTTCGTTTTGCAATAATATAATTACAATTTTTCCTGTTGGAGAAAATGTTGTGTGTAATGTTCAAATGTGGTGAAATGAACAATGTTGAAGGGGAACTATTTCGTTTTCAGCTGTGTTTCATTAACTGTGAGATCATTCTAACCTTCTGAACCTATGTTCTTGCATGAATGTTCTCTGGTTTATTTGATGATAATTTCCACTATGAGTAATGAATGTTTTAACAAACGTCGAGCTATCTTTTTGTGCATATCTCTATTCATGTTTATGTTTTTTGATTCTAAGAACAACTATCTGTGATTTATCTTAACATATGAGCAATATACATTACTCATTAATTGATAATCTTGCTCCCTAGGGACAGCTTAGTTAGTCTTTTTTTTTTATCTGTTGTGTGTGATTTAGATGCGAGAGAGTTTAAGACGAGAGGTAAGAACCTGTGCATCACATTGTGACCGCTCCTCATATTCTTTATCAATCTGCATGTTAGATAATCACTTGCATATCATACTTAAAGTTAAAAATACAAAAATATACACGGTGGACCTAGCTGGAATCAGTAAAACCCTTTATTTTTGTTACTTGACCTACAGTAGTCAGACCACAAACTGAACGGATTCCCCATAACAAATATTCATGGGCTAGTTGGGAACGTTGACTGGGGAGAATCCCTTGCTGTTGTTGCCTGCGAATTTCCAGGCCTCAACATGTAGGTAAAGTATTTTGAAGGCTTATTCACAAAGCTATTTCATAAGGGACTCTCTTCTTTTTGGGATGAGGATGGTAAATTTATATATCAATATGACTATAAATCTCTATTGGTTTAGGCTAGGTTGGATCATAGGAAATTTGAGGATATGACTCGGTCTCTGTATGGGAAAGTTATAATTGATAAACTAGCCATGGATTTTGAAATTTTTTATTTATTTGAAATGATAGGGGCCAAGATGACTCATACTTCTTATGTGGACCATGTGGAGTTGAGAGTTTTGGCCAAATAAATGAGAAGGCATGAATTGTCTTCTGGAGATCAGTGGAAAACAATTGAAAATTTCGGGAGGATGAAGTATAAGTTGCATAAATGAAGACCCTTATCCAAAATGCTCGAACAAAGGATATATCAAATTCCACTTCAACGTGGAATTAAATATTTTTTAGTATTTAAGGAGATTTAGTTTTTAGTTATATGACATATGTAATAAGACAGTTACAAGAAGCCTATTTTTAGAATATAGGTAGTTAGGTATCAGCTCGAGGATATTTTGATGTATAAAAGAATGTTTGCAATTTAATTTGGGTTGGAACCCATGAGAGTGAAAATAATTTTGTAACTAAGCATTTTCAAGTTAATAAAATTTTGCAGATCCAAGCAAGGATTTTTCAAAACAGAGATTCTCGTGTTGTTGTTTTACAATCTGTATTTTCTTTTCTCCTATGAATTTTTTTCCTGCTATCTTTTTCCATTATGTTATCTTTTCATGCTTGAATAAGATTGTATTGGATCATAATTCATACTCACATGATCTCATTCATAGGATTCAAGTATTCATAAGCAAATTTCCTCTAAAGTTAATATTGTATTCATATTTATTTGGTTCTCGTATTAATGGACTGTTCATCTTTCCTCTTTTACCACCATAAAATCAAGAACTTGACTCTGAAGGAATAGTTATCCTGCCTTTGTGAATAAATATTTTTTCAAAATCCCTGTTTATCTTTAAAAACTCATGATTTGGACTCCGTTTCCAATGGCATCCTATTGTTTCAACCATTTTCATCGTTAATTTTAGTTTATGTAAAAATATCTCTGGCCATTGTATCTATTTGTTGTGGATGGCCCTCTCTGGTAGGAAACAAGTCAAATTTCCTCCTAAAGGTTGATTTGGAAGGTTACCTTGGAACTATCCTTCCAAACCAAAGGACAAATTCTGAGTGATAACATCTTGGCGTCGTTTCAAAGGATGAGAGCTCAAATTTTCTTTGAGTGGAAGAATAGTTTTAAAGAAAATCAATTTTTTGTGGGAAAATAGGAGTTATGATATTTGAAGTTGGTTGTATTTTTCCATGGTCACTTCAAGTTTAAAATTCAAGAAATGGTGACTCTAAAGACAAAATACTAGCTTTCAAAATAATTCATACAAGAGGTAACCCTAATCTTGAACTATTACAAATTGTGGAAGATCCAGAAAGAATCCTTAGGAAAGGTAAAGGGAAAGATCAAGAAGGTACATCTCAGTTAGAAAGACCTTTTTCTCTATCTCAAGAAGATCTTTGAAGTGTTCAAGATATTGATTTTGAAATAAAGTTTGAACAATCTCTTTTCAAATCAAAGTTTGAAACATATTTAAATAAAATTGTGGTGGATCAGAATAGGTTTCAGTCTTATCTTTTAGACTATATTTGGGAATATTTACAAAGACTTGTAAAAACATAAGAAAATAAACAAATAATTCAAAACCCCATCCACAAGTTCATAACATTGTCCAAAACCCTCCTACAATTATGGCTGCTAGGTTTGCTCCACTTTCTCTACCAGTTGTTTTACATGGCCTCCCACAAAATTATGCTCAAATAATTACACTATATGATGGTGAGGAAAATTTTACATCTCAACATCATGTTGATTAGTTTAATGATTTCATTGACCTTGAATAAGTAGACCATGAGGATGCTAAAATGAGATTGTTTTCCTAAAGTTTGTTTAAGGAGGCTAAGAAATGGTTTAAATACCTCCTTACAAGATCTATCTCTACATTTGAATAATTTCAAACTCTTTTTATTGATATATGGGAAAATAAAATGAATCCTTTGCAAATCCCGACACAATATAATAATTTCAAAAAGGGAAACTTAGAATATGTACAAGAATTTTCTAGCATGTTTATGAGGGTTTATTATAATTTAATTCCTGTTGATATTAAACCCCTTGTAGGAGCTGCTTTGCATTATGATACTACACCTAAAAGTGATTTTTCCTTGTTGTTAAGAGAAAGGAAATCAACTACCTTACTTACTATGTTAAAATATGCTCTAGAAGTAGAAGCAAATTTAATGGCATATGGTAAAATAAGACAAAATACTGGGGAAAATATGAGAAAAATTAGAGAAGAAAACCAAGCTTCAACTTCCTCCTACACAAATGCGAAATTTGATGTTAAGATGAGGATTATGGAGAGACTTATGGACAAACTGGCCCTAGATAGAAAACCTCATAATAGATATCAAGAAGACCACAAATTAGAAATCCAAAATTTAAGAGACCTGCTCCCCCACATATAAGACAAGGGATTAGAGATATTTGAGAGATCCAAGAAATCAGAGAAATGCAGGAGATCAGCAGGTAAAGCCTCCTTTCCTAGATAATTTTGTTGATGAAGAAGAAGAAGTTGACCCTTTGGATAATGAAATAAATAATTTTGACATTGTTGATTTTGAGGTTGTTGGCCCCAAACAAATTCCCCTTTATTTTCCAAAAATCAAGGGCCCCCCATGACAAATTTTGTAAATACATAGATTTTGGGTTTTCTTTCATTTTATCTTGCTTGGTTTGATAGATGGTTTCAGGGTTTTATTTCCTTGATATTTGAATTTTCCCCGTCTTTTATTGGACTTAATTTTTATGGAAGATTATTTGGTAATCACTTAACTCTCTCAGGTCCTTGATTTCTCAATCATGCTTGCATCCTCTTATATGAGCTTGTTTGAATTAATTGCATATTTTGGTTTGGATTAACTGGATTGATATCATTTTTCTACAATCTTAAGAAATATGACCTTCAACTCTTTAATTTCCTAAGAGGGAATGTTTTGCAGATCGACATAAATTTTCTAATCATTGAATTTTTTTGAAAAGTGATTCACATCTTGAAATGATATGTTTAGATGAATAGAAGCAATCCTTTGTTCTTGATTTTGGATGATTTCTTAATTTTTTCACGCCTTATATTTTTTTTTTTTATAAAATTGTGTCTTCTTCATATTCTTATGATCTTTAGAAAATTTAAATATTCTTATTAAAGCTTGTTCTCATCCAACTCATTCCACATCCAATAAAAATATATACTAAAAATTTGTGAAGAACATTGAAATCTCATTTTGAACAAGACATTAATTTTTAATCAAAATCTCATTTGCTCAATAAACCAATTCAATAGTAACACTTATTAAACAAACATTTTTCATAAACCAATTCAATGATAACACTTGTTAAACGAACATGGTTTATTCAATAGTAACACTTATTAAACAAACATTTTTCATAAACCAATTCAATGATAACACTTGTTAAACGAACATTTTTCATGTAATGAAATCATTATCTAGTGATATATCCTTTACCATATTGATACTTTGCAATAAAAACTAGTTTTTTGAGTTCAACATAAACATTTTATATCCATTTGATTTGGTGTTATGAGTTAATATGTTTAATTTAAAAAACACAATTTTAATCTATTTAATTTAAACACTTTATCATTTCTATATTTCTATGTCTTAAAAAGTTTTATCACTTCATTCATAAGGCCATTTGGTGTTATAAGTAAATGTGTTTAATTTAAAAAACACAATTTTAATCTATTTAATTTGAACATTTTCTCATTACTATATTTCTATGTCTTAAAAAGTTTTATCACTTATCACTTGATTCATAAGGCCATTTTGAAAAGTATGTTAAAATGAGGTTTCATGTGTGTGATTTCCACGTATCAATGAATATTTATCCAAAAGTGACTTTATTGACTTTGGATAGTTTGCTTTTAAATAAAACTAAAATTTAATTTTCACATATATGAGTTAATTGATAATTTATGTTTTATTTTATTGGGCACCATTTTGAAAAATACAATTGCAAAAATAATCATGCAATTGAACTTAATATCTATTTTCATAAATTTTATTTTAGTGGGCACCATTTTGGAAAATACAATTGCAAAAATAATCATGCACTTGAACTTGATATCTATTTTCATAAATTGGTGAATAAATAAAATCCATTTTAACTTGAGCATGAAATGGGTTTGGAGATTCGATTCCATGAAATTAGGAAATTGTATTAATGCTTACTCCAAGTGCAACAATCCAAGACTAAACCATCCTAGAAGAGGACCACTTTTTATTATTAACAAGCCACGAGTTTGTATACATAAATGTTTGTACCAGATTAATCACTGCGAATGATAGCTTGTCATTATTATAGGACTGCCATGAAACCACTAAAGTATGATATATCAAGCTTCCAAAACAAAATGTAGACTGTGCCTTCCACGTTGCAAGTTATCTGTGAATCGTCGATCGACCAACTGTTCTTAATAAATAAATAAAATTCAATGCGAATTTTCTGTTAAAAAGACCCACCATAATATAATTAGATCATTCTAAAGGAGGCATGGTCAATACACTAACGGTCTTTTGTTTTGAGTTTGTGATGTCTCAGTTTAAATTAGTTTCACCATCTCGTAGAAAATTACGACAAATTTTTGGATATTGTTAAGGGAAAGGTTTACATGTCTAATCATTGGGCAGGTTAGAAGCTATGTTACGAGAAATGAGAAATGGAAAACAGAACGAGAAACAAGAATGGTACGTCTATAAGTTTCACACATATAAGAAACAAGGAGAGAAGAATAATAATATTGAAGATGAAAAAGATTTGAAAGATTGTAGAAACCTTTTTAATAGCTTTAGTGACAAAAATTTGGGGTAAATGTAGAAATGAATCATAATTTCTTTTTGTAAGATTGGCCGACATCAATCTATGACTAGACCCCTCTTACTTACAA
Organism: Pseudotsuga menziesii; assembly: GCA_001517045.1. Lineage (NCBI taxonomy): Eukaryota > Viridiplantae > Streptophyta > Pinopsida > Pinales > Pinaceae > Pseudotsuga > Pseudotsuga menziesii. The sequence goes on from LPNX010612440.1 coordinate 729,462, forward strand.
ACAATTAAAAATAATTAAGATAATTAAATAAAGAGATACAAAATAGTAACACAAATTTCTTTAGGAAGGGCTTATTTTACTTTTTATATTGATCACTAATTACCCTAGTTAAAAAATATTGTAAAACATCGTTTTCTATTTAAAATTCTGATACTAGTACCATTAATATGCTATTAAATGGGAGGTAAAAACTAAAAGACTAAAAACTTATGTAATTAAAAACCTTTCAAAATGTGATTGATAAATTCATTAATATTTATTAAACCTACCCACAGCTCAAAGCAATGAAATTTCAATAATTTTAATTATTAATTTCAACAGCTGCTACCCAAGCAAGAGATCCTTCAAGCATCTTTTATGTTGCTGCTGTCTAAAAATCCAAGGAAAACTGGCAATCATAGCACCCTATTATTCTAAAAATAAAACACAACACCAAAACAAATCATGCCAAGATCTTTTGTTTCAATTTTTTGGTTCATAATTCCAAAATGAATGTAGCTTGGGTGGTTGGGAGGAATGAATGCTACCCTCCCCACCTAGGTTCAATTTTTATAAGTGACATGCTTTCTCTTGTTGAGCCCCTATGTAATGAATGGATAGACCTATGTTTGATTCTGGTAGAGCCTTGACATAAAAAGTAAATTCAAGGCCCGGATGGTCATTTATGTCTATTAAAAAACTGAAACGACTGTAGAAAAGACCGTTCCAAACCTTGTTATGATATGAAATTCACTGCTTAAATCCCTTTCACCGAATCGTCTTTGAATCATATTTTTTATTCTTTGATTTTGATTTATGTTCATTAATTTCTTGTTTTATTTTGAACGTGTAGGTTTGATGAAGAGGCTATTGCAAATGTGAAGACGTACTTACCAAAGAAATTTAAGTAGAATATGCTCATCAATTAAAGGAGTAATCAAGCGAACGTAGATTTATTGCAAAGTCTAGAGGTTATATACAGATCCAAAAAGAGAGGTATCTGTCATCACCATACTGTATGTATTATTCCAAGTCGGTTGAAGCATGGGAGGGCTTCTCAAAGTTGTTGTAACGGAGAACCAACTACAGCCGGAAATATGCAGTGAAAGTATTGAGAATGCCAAGTGATGGTTTTATGGAAGAGAAGTCTGTCCCAAACATAATTGCGCACCTGGAGAGAGGTAAAATTCGGCGCCAATTTGTGAGCAAATTGTTTTGAATATTGCAAAACCGTCGAAAACCCACTTCCCAAATTGGATCCCTTACCTTTATTAGCGAACGGTTTTGGAAATATCTCAACATATTTGGAGAAATTCGTGCCTGAATAGAGGTGATATTTAGATTTTGGTTGCGACCAGTTTTGCAAAATTAATAGTTTGTTGAACGAACGAGAGGGATGGGGATTTTATTATATCTAGTATCCTTCCCCATTGTCTTTGACATGTATAAATTTGACCTCAGAAGTTGAAAAAGGGAAGGAAAGACTCTATAGATAAGTAAGGGAATGGTTTTCCCAAAAAGTTTGTATTGTTTCCTTCTGTACTGGTTTTAAAAATTTTCTTTTCTAAATTCTGTAAATTCTTCTATTTCATTTGAATATGAAAGTAAGGAGAGGGCGATTCTGCTAGAAGTGGTTTCTGGACATGTAAAGAGATCTCTACTTTTCATTCATAGAGATTTATAACACGGATCGCTATCAGTATTGTTCCAAGACTTAAACTGTTTCAATAATATTGCATTTTATTGTTTTTCCTTCTTTATTTAGTTGAATAAAATTCAAATACAATTTCTACTTCCATTCTTGCACTTAAACTTTTTATGTTTATCTGTCTAGAGTGTCTAATATTACTGTATTTGATTGTCTGGAACAGTCTCGAGTGTGATGTAATGAGCAATTTGAAATAGATTAGTAGTTACTTTGTTAATTATTTGGTTTTTTGAAATGTGGATGTGCTTAAAGAATTACATTACATTTTAGTTTCTTTAAAATAAACTATAGTCAAATCATACTTCTCATGTGTCATATTTATATATTAATCATGCTCCTATGTAGGATAGGTTAGCTAGATTAGAAAATAAGTTAATTAGAATTAGTTTTAAAAATTAGAATTAGAATTTCATACTGGAAAGCTACAGGTTAACAGCTGCTAAATCTGCATGTTTTAGCAGCTGCATGTTTTAGCAGCTGTTAAATCTGTGTGTTTTCAGCTATTGAAATTTGCATCATAGATTAGTTATTTATTTCATGTTAGTTATATCACATCTTTGATATTCCAATTGCATGTTTTAGAATTCATATCATTAGATTGTGAGACTCTATGGTTGAGAGCAAACCCATATAGACAACGAGGCCTTTGTTCTGCGAGAGTTGGCTATCTCAAACACATCGGGTGCAGTGTTAAGCGCCTTGTGTGGGATTTCTCTCCATGTTGGCCATTGTCGGAAAATCCGGCCAACAGAGGTATATTTGACAAAAGCAGAGCATAACATGTTTTCTCAACAATAATATTGTAATACATTTGAATTAGAAATAGAACAATATCAGAGGGGATATCAGAATGTTGTAAATGATATTCAAAGAAAACTTAATTTGAAATAGGGATGTAGCTATAAATAAAGGAAGGCTTCCTCCTAATAATCCCTCTAGTATTCTTCAATAGAATAAAGAAAAACAAAAAGAAGATGTTGTGAAGAAATCCCTAGAGAATAAAAAAGAAACATCCAAAGAAAGTGATAAAACAATCCCCCCTTTCAGTTTTCAAAATGAAATTTCTAAAATCAAAATTTCCTTCCCTTTTAATGAATTGTTGAAGGACAATGAATAGAAAGAGAAAATTGCTAAGATGATCAGAACTGAAAGAGAAAATCAACCTGATACATTGGAATTGAATGATGATGCCCCAACCATTGTTATTGGTCTAAGAGCAGAAAATGGTACTACATAAGAAGTCCCCCCTTTATATGTAAGTTTGAATGTATGTGATATGATCCTACACAATGCCATGCTTGATTCAGGAGCTTCACATAACTTGATGCCAAGTGTTGTAGTTGAAAGTTTGGGATTGGAGATTACAAGACCATATAAAGACTTGATTTTCTTTGTTAAAATTTCATATGATAGACTAGATATCATTGGTGTTTAATCCAAATTCACAATAGTAGCATATGCATAATCACTGAAAGAAACACAATCACATGATAGACACAGATTTATCTTGGGAAACCCTCAAGGGAAAGAAAACACTACAAACTTCCTCTGTATAAGATGTATAAGATAAAACCCCAAAACATTTATTTCACCTCCTTACTGCTCTCTCTCTCTCTCTCTCTCTCTCTCTCTCTCTCTCTCATATACGCTACACAAGTAAGTTTGTCTATGTTCAAATGAGAAGCACAACCACTCTATTTATACTCTTTTGTCAACTGGCTTTTACCCTAATCAAGTCGAACCCACTAAACTGTTTGGACTGACTTCACCTAGGAAATCACAAAACAATATTTTATTATATGAATTCATTAGGGTGCTAATGACTTAACTTACAATGGAGGATTTACCTCATGACTCTATGATGGAAAATTACAATAGTAACGTCCTAACGGATGAATAATGGCATCTCCCTTGGGGTATATCAGTAAAATACATTTAGAATATTCTTTGAAGTTACAATATTTCAACACCCCCCCTTAACGAGAAGAGTATTCTACTGACAAAATCATTATCAACTATAGGAATAACGAGAGACAACACCTTTAGCAGTGTCAAGGTAATACATCTATACGTCATAGGAAGTTTTTTCAATCAGTTAATCTTCAATGTCTTCAGTACTGGTGCATTTTCTTCTTCAGCACTGATTCTTCATCTTTTGCAGCACATGATCACTTGATCTTTTGCAACAACATTTTGATCTTCTCGATTTTTTGCAATGACACTTCGATCTTCTTGATCCTTTGTAACAACACTTCGATCTTCTTAATCCTTTGCAGCAACACTTCGATCTTCTCGATCCTTTGCAACAACATTTTGATCATCTTAATCCTTTGTAGCAGCACTTCGATCTTCTTGATCCTTTGCAGTAGCACTTTGATCTTCTCGATCCTTTGCAGCAGGATTTTTATTGTCTTGATCCTTTGCAGCAACACTTCCATCTTCTTGATCATTTTCCAAAGCATTTCGATCTTCTTGATCCTCTTACCACAACACTACTTGCAGAAAACATGATCTCTTTATGAGATTATCAATCCCTATCACTTTAGGACAAGAGTCCAAGGATGCAATCCTCCATCATCATACTCCCCATTAACAAGGAGGGTCCATAATATCGACCAGATGAATCATCTACAACTGAATGTAGATATCATCTGCACATGAATGCAGGACCTGTTATCTGTAAGGACTCATCATAGAGCATCATCAACACTAAAGCTAGGACCACTCCCAACCGAGTTTTATTCTACAGAATCCGCGAGGACTCATCATATAGAATCCTCAACACTAAATCTAGGACCACTTGCAAGCGAGTGTTATTATACGGTACACTCTCCATGTGAGAGTAACATATGTCACTGCAGATATGGCATCCATAAGGACTCATCGTAGGGCATTCTCAGCACTATATCTAGGACCACTCGCAAGCGAGTGTTATTCTATGATACACTCTCCATGCGAGAGTAACATCTGCTACTGCAGATCAACCTAGTTTGACCAAGTCAACAATAGGGTCTGGGATGCGTTCGGACTACATTGGTTGATGTTGATCATTTATGGCCTATCAGTCTTCATTATATGTATCCATGCTTCATACAGTGATTTATTATGGTGGCTTGCATTATTTTTATGGTTATCAACATTTGTATGCCTTAATATTATTATTATTATTATTATTATTATTATTATTCTAGCATGGATGGGCCTTCTGATGTATATTTTGAAGGGAATATGGTGTATTGGTACTCATTCCTAGCGGATTTGGATATTTTGAGTCCATTAGTGCACTTATTTTTCAGTTTTAGGAACAAATAAAGGATATATTGGTCATTTCATCTTCTAGCTGTTGTATTCCATATAAAAATGACATTTTGATACTTTTAGAGATATATTTTATTCTTATTGGGAGATATCAGTGTACATATTGGTGTAGCCACTCATTTTTACCATATTGCTATGTTCTCAAATTCATTTCTACATTCATATTTTCCCCAGGTGTGGTCAACAATGAGTTACATACTATTTTATATTCTAGGATGATGTTTTAGGCACATTAAAAATGAAGAATTGACTAAGAAAGGAAATCAATTTGGAAAAATTGAGGCGAGGAATGGCATGGAACTTGTTTGAAGCATGATGTTGATTTATTGTACACCTTCTGGCATGGCCATCAACCTTTATGGGGTCCGCACGTCTTAGTATTAATCATTTTGGGTGCTTTTATTGTATTATTAAGGGGCCACGATTTGGTCATTTTGTCACATTATGATGTTATCTTAACATATTATTTGATGTTGTGCCTTGGGTTCATGCTAGTGAAGGATATGGTGTACCTCTTCACCCCACCATGTGCTATTATAATGTGTTTTGTCATATTATTTTTGTTGTGTCCCCCATTAGGCAATTTAGTGAGTGCGACCCCTCTATTTTTTAGTTGATCCATGTGTTATGTATATGGCTAATCTTAGTTGTTGATTAGAGTGATGATATCGTATAATCCTATCAATTGATATTTTTGGATCTAGGTATTGTGTACTAGAGAGATCTATATATTTATATGTTCTACCATTTGTAAAGGGACTTTTGTCTCTTGGATAATAAAAATATTTTTGGACAAACTCTTGGAATATTTTTTCGAATGTCTTGTATGAATATTGTAAAGCTCGTTTCTCTCTAGCATTCTTGTGGGTGTTGTCCTCTTAGTGAAGTTAGTGATTTTATGGGGTCTATATTGTGATTGAGCTCCATAGAATTTTCTCAAGTTGTCGTTGGTTCAAGAAGTATATTTATTATATATTATGATCATCTTGATGCTTTTTGGTTCATTTCTTCATCAGTTGTCTCTCTTTTTGTAAATTGATTCTTACTTTGTAGATCTCTTTTGTAGGATGGTGGTGCATTGGGCATCTTGGAGGGATAGCGATTTTACTTAGGGAGGCATAGAAAATGCTATAAATTGATTGGAGAGGGAATATCATCATCGTACTTGATGGCCGCAAGCATTTCCAGGTACTTTTTTCATATATTTTGTTTTTCTGGGGTCTATTCTAGTTGTCACACAAAACCCTCATTGTTAAAATCCTCACTTTTTAGATATGATAGATCAGACAATATTTTGGCTATAATACTAAAAACCCAAGTCTAAAATAATTAATAAACCCCAAGATATGAAGTTTGAATCTAAACAGACTCCATTTACCCCTGTATCTAGCACTGGTCACTTCTAGTTGGGATGTTCTCCTTGTGTTCTTAGTCATTTTCTGAGATCTATCAGTTGGGTATTTCTTGAACCCTCTCAAAATCACTAGATCTAATAATCAAACAAATTTCCTAGTGTCAAATCATCTTGATCTAAACTTTTGGGTCCATATAGTCATTATTTTCCTAAACCCTAGGTGGATCTAATTTTAGTATCTTTAGTTGGCACTAAATATATCTAGATATATTCTCATAAGTTCATTGTGGTACATTTTACTTGAGTTGAGTATTTATTCTTTGTCATAAGCCTCCTCAACTTGGTTCTAACCCCACCTACCACATATTTTCCCTAGATCTATATTCATCCACTCAAGATCTAACTCTTGTGTCCATTGTTCATCCCTCGAAGAGTGTTTTGAGTTGGTTCAGTTTCCCTCATAGAATAGTAGGGTATCCCCCTTGATATTGCCTATATATTTATCCAAAGTGATAAGATCTCGTCTAGTGTGTCAACTAACCTTCTACAAAAGTGGGTGAGGCCTTTACCATGTCACCTGGTCAGCTACCATACCTCTACCGTCTCAGATAGAATACCCTTTGGTGGTAGCTACACTTTGTGTGATAATAGTTCTCCACAAGAGATTTGAACTCTTGGAATCGTCTGAGAACCTCTCCAAATTCCTTTCTCTTCAAGAAATATATCCACGTCTTCCTAGAATGGTAATATATGAAACTCACATAATTGGACCTGTTATCACTTATGGGGAATGCAATCTTAGAATACTTTCAGATGGAACACTCTTTGAATATATTGTGATGGTATATACCAAAATAATGAAAACTTGTCACTACCTCCTTGAGCACTTTGAGTGATCCATGATGCAAATGTTCTATACACCTATGCCATAACTCACCATTATGATTGTTTCTTATGCACACCAACACACTGGTAGGCTCAAATTGGAGTATGTACAACTTGTTTCTTCTGACTTCAATTACCTTCGTCGAGATGAAACTTAATCCCTTTGGATGGACGTAGAATTTCCTATGCCGAAAATTTACCTCAAACCCTTTGTCCTCCACAAAATAAATTGAAATCAGCTTCTTCTGCAACCCTAGTACATATAGTATGTCTCTCACCAACAATGCCTTCCCCTACTCCCTCTAAAAATTCACAATCCTTGTTCTTGTTGGACTATACTTGGAGTTGTATCTAAGCTCAACATAGAATTCATAGCTATGCTCCTTTAGACTGGTGAAATAGTCTTGTACTCTAGTAATGTGACATGAAGCACCACTATTAATGTACCACACATCATTGGTCATTGATCTATAAAGACATGTGATGAGTGAGGACTTATCCTCCCTACAACTATTGGATGCCCCATCCAACTCGTCCTCTATCCTCAACTAGTTACACAATGAAAACAAAAAAAATTGTAGTCCCTGTAGAACCTGTAACCTAATCTTACGGAAAAACATTTGTAACTCAACCATCATTTTTCCAAAAATGTCTCACTAGATTCCTTCTCAAAGAGAAACCAACTTTGATACCAGGTTAACTTTTATATCCTTATACAATTATTGATTAGCAGCAACTATTAATGTGTTCTTCAGTTTACTACTGAACATTAATTACTGAAATAACAACTGCATGAGAAACCATAAATGCACAATGGAACAAAAAAATGCAACCACAAAAAATAGACACAAGGATTTACCCTAGAAACCCCAACTGGGGAAAACCAACAAATGTTTGTCTTCTTCTTATTGCAAGATTTGATTACAACATTACCATAGTAGTCCCCCAGATACACTCTTAGGATGTGGATGAAACACCTAATAAAATACTTCAAATGCTTTTTGCAAACTGGATAGATAAGCCTTATATCGACATTGGATCCAATAGAAAACAAGAAATTAAATTTTTCCCTATAAAAGCTATGATGACAAAATGAGATATAAACTGGCCACTACAAGAGGAAACCCGTCCCTTGCAACTATGATCACTCACTCTCAATGTATCTCACACTTCCTATGATAGTTATCCGTAGACTTTTGTATACCTTCACTTTATGTCAATACCATGGGAAATACCATGGGCCCTTCAATACTATGGGACCTCCAATACCATGAGCTCTCTAATACCATAGGAAAATTGACCTTTTACATAAAGTATTATAAAAGTCACTTTTATAAAGAGAGTTACAATTTGAAGATAGCTCCATGTGCTAGACACAATCCAACGTAGAAGCACCTATCCTCACTACAAACTTCAACAATTGGGATCTATTATTAAAGCGAACTTCTAACCATTTAACTCACACAGAGGCACCTAGAATTTTGGTTGTAACAGGTTGAGGGTGAGCTTATGGACTCCATGTTATGTTTTACCTTGCATGTTGCTTATAAATTTCTTTTTGAGTTCTAACTTCTCATAAATTTGCTTCATGCCTCACTCCTTCTCAAGGGAGTACACTATAGGATTAGCGCCATATTCATGTAATGAATGAGAATTATAGCAACACCTTGCACAACACACACACACACGTGCACGCACACACACACACATTGTTCTTAGGGATATGTACAAGTTCGCCCTATAGAATGATTAAACATATTAGCCCTCACTTTTTCAAAATAATATTAGCGCATGAAATTCATGACCATCCATTAATAAAGGTAATGCATGCATGTGTGTTTCCCTCTACTGAAGGAAACCTTCATCTTTAACTTTGACCAATACATTTTTTATATTACAATCCCTTAACCATATTTCATTAATGTATATTTTTGCAAGTTTTCATCCTCTGGTTATAAGTTAAAAAATTTGTCTCGGTTTATTGCAAACCCAGAAATTTAAATGTTGGAAATAAACATAAATTTCAGACTTGATAACACTGATGTAACTTCATCTTTTCATGGACAGAAAGTAAATAAAAATGCACACCATTCAACACACAATACTCATTTTTGGCAAATGGCCCTAGAAAAACCCACAAGGGGAAAACCAGTCAGAGAGAGAGATAGTTTATTATTTCTTCTAGATAAAAAATCAAATACTCATTTATAGTCAAAATCCAACTTATCTCAACCCAGAAAATGACCCATCTAGCTTCCTCGATTTTTGTGTAAGGTTTTCTCGATTTATGTGCAACTTTTCCTCTCGAAAAATGTGCCAAAATAACAACTTTATTCTGACCTCGAAAACTATGTGAAAATGCCTTGAAACTCATGCCATACAGACTGTAATAAATGCAATGGTACAGCCCTTGATTTTTGTGCCACAAAAATCAATTGATGCCTCATTAAATGTACCTGATATCAACATCGAAAACTGTGCAGAAAAGGTGATGTCCGTACAGACAGTACGCACCTTGATTTCTGTGTTGTACGACCTCAAAATATGTGCAGGGTATGAACTATAATAAATGCGTTCCACCTTCTCGGTACATGTGCCCACACTTTCCTCAATTTTTGTGCCTTCCAAACCGTATTGTACGACTACCTTGGGATGCGTGCCAAATCTGTACCTCTCTTTATCGAAGTTCGTGTTGTTTGAAAATGCCCAACTCCTTGAAATTTGTGCCTCCTCTCATTTCTCTCTCCTCTTAACTCTTCTCTCAAGAATGAGGCAAAATGCCTTTCCCTTGTCTTTTTTAGTGAACCCAAGGGTCCATCTAATCTAACGGTGGAGATTAGATTAGATCAACGGATGAAATTAATTACTCATATTTTAATTCTCAAAATATTAATTTCACTCACCCACTTAAATTTATCAAAAAGTGACTTTATATTATAATGTCAAATTGAATGCCTCACTTAAGTCATTTAATGCAAGGGTCACTTTATTTCCCTTCTTTAAGTGTCTAAGGCTAAAGTCACCTAAGGGAACACTTTCCTAGGTACAAAATTAACACTCCCTCTTACCAAGGAAGTTGTTTTGCACCACTCCCAACTTGTCTCTAAAGAAGACAAACTTTCCCCTCCACAAATATTTCATGAGAATGTTTGCTACCTTCTCATCAATGGAAATGTACTATAAATATACTGCACCTCTCTAAACATAATATCGGATGAAATGATACCAGATCTCAATGTGCTTTGATCAATCATGAAATACTAGATTCTCAGAGAGCTATATGCAACTCTGATTGTCGCAATATACCACCGTAGGCCTCAAGTCCTGACCAAATAAATTAACCAGCAACTTGTGAAGCCATAAATCCTCACAGCTGGCCTGATTGGCTTCCATATACTTAGCCTCTACAGAAATCAATGCAACAAACTTATGCTTCTAACTGATCCATGACACAGATGCCAAGCCCAAGCTGAAACAACAACTGAAAGTGCTCTTTCGGTCTGCCACACTACCTGCCCAATTTGAATCTATGAAGCCAACCAACTCAATCCCATCTGACCTCCTGTAGTCTAGATCAAAATCCATTGTCCCTGCTAGATAACGCAACACATGTTTTGCAGCTACCCAATGCACATTCCTAGGCTCAACCATGAACTGGATAAGAGTGTTAACTACAAAACACGAATTTGGCCGAGTGTTGACTAGATACATCACTAACCCAATGAGCTGATGGTATAGATTAGGATCCACCAAATCTCCCTCAGAAGCATGAATCTTCTTCCAGTTAGAGATCATAGGTGTTGACATAGACCTACAATCCTCCATCCTAAATCTCCTCAGAATATCAACCGTATACTTTCCTTGTCCCAGGAAAATATGTCCAAGCTCCTGCCAAACCTCCAATCCTAGAAAATAATGCATCAACCAATATCTGTCATCTCATACTTTGATCCTTCTTGCAAGCTGCAATGGGTCTCTCTCCCCCTGTGATAAACAAGTCATCAACATACAACAAAAGAATAAGTGGATCATATCCAACCATGATGAAGTAGAGATTCGAATCTGCTTCACTCTTCTGAAACCCCATGCTCAGCAAGTAAGAATCGATCCTGGAGTACCAAGCTCTAGGAGATTGCTTTAGCCCGTATAAGGATTTCTTCAACCTGCAAACATGATACTCTCTCTCATGAATCTCAAATCCCTGAGGTTGCTCAACATAAATCTCCTCATGTATGATCCTATTAAGAAATGTGGTCTTCACATCGATCTGATGGATCTTCCAACCCATTTTCGCTGCAATGGAGATCAAATCCCTGATAGAAGTATACCAAGCAACCAGTACAGAAGTATCATCATAATCAATACACTTAACCTGTGGAAACCCTCACGTACAAACCATGGCATTGTACTTCTCCACACTCCCATTGGTTGCATGCTTTAGCTTGTAAAGCCACCGAGAAGTCACCATTGAATTTCCCTCAAGTCTTAGAACTATCTCCCACACATCGTTCTTCATGATAGAATGGTACTCATCCAACATGGAATCTCGCCAAACATGATGCTGGGAATCCTCCTCAAAAGTAGAAGGCTCATAATCCTGTGTACTAGCCACCAACAACATGCCCAATCTATCAGGCATATTGATGGCCCTCACTGACTCCCTGGGTGTCCCAACCTTCAAGGAATCCTCCAAGGTCTCCTGAATCCACTTAGGCTTCTTCTTCCCTAAAGATTCTTCCCACACTAGCATGTCCTCATCTAAAGAACTACCAGAGCTAGAAACCCCAGTAACCTGTGAACCTGAAGCTGGTGTACCAACACCAAGTGTACCCTGTAATCCTAATCTTGATCCCCTGTACAATGTACTTGTAATCGTAGATCCATCACCTGTACCCAAATACCCTGCTATTTGAACCAATAAACTTGGTGAACCTGTGCCTGCACTATTTTCTCCTGTAACCCTAGAAACCTGTGATCCTGACTACTGCACTGATGGAACCTGTGTAACAACCTTAGGTGTAGGAACCTACTACTCTCCCTACTTTGACTCTCTCAAATTCCTGAAGCCCCACTCCTCCTCAAACTTCACATCCCTTCTCACCACCACTTTCCTCTGAGAGGGAAGGTAAATAGGGAAGGCCTTTGAAGTCTCATCATATCCCACAGATATGCCCTTCTATACAGTGGGCTCCAACTTTGTCCTCTTCTCTGAAGGGACATGAGAGTAAGTCAAACTACCAAATATCTAAAAATGGCTAACTTCAGGATTTTTTCCTAAAAAACACTCCTCAGGTGTCATGTTCCCCACAACATGATGGGGACTTCTATTTTGAAGATATACAACTATGCTGCAAGCCTCATCCCAAAGAAACAAAGGAAGATACTGGTCATCTAACATAGCTCTGGCTGCTCCAACAATGGACCTGTTCTTCCTCTCAGCCACTCCATTATGCTTTGGAGTATACGAAACTATTAACTGTCTCATGATACCCTCCTGTCTGCAAAATCCATAAAACTCCTTGGAGGTATACTCACCCCCGTTATCCGATCTAAGAACTCAGATATTCCTCCCTGTTTGGTTCTCCACAAGAGATTTGAACTCTTGGAACCTCTGCAAGGCTTCCTCAGACTTCTTGCTCTTTAGAAAGTAGATCCAGGTCTTCCTGGAATGGTCATCAATGAATGTCACATAATACTCGTATCCTCTCAAGGAAATAGAAGACATCGGTCTGCACAAATCTGAATGTATCAAGTCAAGGATCCTTGATGACCTGTAATCACTGCTTGAAAAAGTAGTCTTGGTGTACTTTCCCAAAGCACACCTCCTGCACATATCACTCTGCCCTATGCTGAACTCTGGTAAACCTGTAACCATATGTCTCATCAACCCCAAGGTTGGATGATGCAAGTGATCCATCCTCCAATGTCAAAATTCACAAAGCTCATTGTTGATTCTATGTGCCAAGGCATGTTGAGGCTGAAACAAGAGCCTATACAGTTTCCCACATCTAACTCCAATAGCAACTGAAGCAGATGGTCCTGTAGTCTTGGGAAACTAATGCACATGTCTGTCTAGGAAGGACACCCCAAGACCTTGATCCTCGATCATGGAAATTGAAACTAGGTTCTTCTTAAGCCCAGGTACATATAGTACATCTCTCAACACCATAGGACTCATGGGCTCCCTATGAAAGGTAATGGTCCCACGCCCAACAGCTTTGACTGATGAGTCATCTCCCAAAACCACCTCCACATCTGTCTCTATCTACCAAGGCTTGGAGAACATCTCACGAACACCTATCATGTGGCTCAAGGCTCCGATATCAGTATACCAAGTGTTGGAATTAGATGCATTGTAGGAATGGTCTGTCACTAAGGCAAACTCCCTCTAGATATCAACATCCACACTGGTGAGAATAGATGCTCTCTCTCTCTCAATATGCCTAGTGCACAGTGAAAACTCACTCTGAAATCTCACGGCAAAATCATTAACCTCCAATGAAGTTGTTGTCTGTTGCTTCTTCTTCTTCTTGTTCGGACATTGCCCAGCATAGTGTCCCATATTGTGACATGCAAAGCACTTTACAGTGCTCATATCCTTCTTCTTCCCATCCCGTTGCTTGGCCCCACCCTTCTTGGGACCCTTCATGTTCTTCTTATTCCCCTTTGTTGTCAGTTCCACATTCTCCTCATCATGCCTACTAGTAGTAGCACTGCACTGCAGAAGACCCTTCCGAGTCTCCTCCTGAATAAAATCATTAGAGACCCTATCCCATGATGGTAAGTTCTTTCTAGCCACCAAACCCTGTCAAACATAGCCCAAGGTGCAGTCACCCCATTCAATGTTGTCTGCACTAGCTCTAGACCAGTAAAAACCACCCCAACATTAGCAAGCCCATCTCTCACCTGAGAGATCCTAGTAATATCATAAGCCATACAAACCTCTCCTTTGACCATCTTGATACTCTTCACTTTCTCTCTTAGAACCATCTTCCTATTCTCATTGGAACTCTCAAACAATCCGGTCAAAGCACTCCACATCTCATGTGCATGATCCTTCACTAAAATGTGAGGTATAACATGGTCTTTAACAGCATCCAAGATAATCCTCATAGCTTTAATATCCTTCTTATTAAATGCTGAATATGCTACTGCATCGGTAGCAATGGGATTTGTTGAATTTTTTCTGGCTAGCTCCTCCCACAACTCATTCTCTCTCAACACAAGTAATATTTGGGCCTTCCATGAGACAAAGTTTGCTACCCCATCCAACCTATCCTCAGTTCTCAACCCAACGGAAGTCATTTTTCTCAGAGAGCAAGTTTCAGCAAAAAATGTACTACTGTCACAAGAGTTTTCTAAATTCTGGAAATGATTGTCTGTCTGCAAATATTTAGTTTTTTTCCCCACTTAGCTCTGAAACCATGTATATTTTTGCAAGTTTTCAACCTCCGATTATAAGTTAAAAAAATTGCCTCAGTTTATTGCAAACCCAAAAAATTAAATACTGGAAATAAACATAAATTTTAGAGTTAATAACACTTCTGTAAATTCATATTTTCATTGACAAAAAGTAAATAAAAATGCAGGCCATTCAATGCACAGTACTCAGAAAATTTTTGGCCAATGGCCCTGGAAAAAACCATAAGGGGAAAACCAGTTAGAGAGAGAGAGAGTTTATTACTTCTTCTAGATAAAAAATTAGATAGTCATTTACAGTCAAAATCCAACCTATCTCAACCCACAAAATGACCCAACTATCTGCCTCATATTTTGTGCAAGGCTGTCTCGATTTTTGTGCAACTTTTCCTCTCGAAAAATGTGTCAAAATAACAGCTTTATACTGACCTCGAAAACTATGCTAGAATTCCTTGAAACTCGTGTCGTATGGACTATAATAAATGCAATAGTATGGCCCTCGATTTTTGTGCCACAAAAAATCAGTTGTTGCCTTGGGAAACGTGCCTGATATCAACCTTGAAAACTGTGTAGAAAAGGTATTGTCCATATAGACAGTATGGACCTCGATTGTCTGTGCAACTTTTCCTCTCAATTTCTATGTTGTACGGCCTCGAAATTTGTGCAGGGTACGGATTGTAATAAATGCATTCCACCTTCTCGATAAATGTGCCCACACTTTCCTCGATTTTTGTGGCTTCCAAACCGTATTGTATGGATACCTTGGGATGTGTGCCAAATATGTACCTCTCTTACTCGAATTTTCATGTTGTCTGAAAATTCCCAACTCCTCAAAATTCGTTTTTGAATTCTGTTTTTTGTAATGTCTTCTTGTTTTTTGTTAGGAGCCTGCTGTTGTCTTTTTACTCCATAAGCACCATCAAGAACACTCTTGTACCACAAATAATTTCTATGATCATGGTTACTTGGAATTTCATGACAATTTATTTATTAAACTTTTGTTGTATATGTAGTTTTCCTTCTTTGACTTTGGTCTTTTTTGTTTTGTCATAAATTGTGAAATCTAATGTTTGGTCAAAATACATGAAATACTTACAGAAGTTGCAAGTAGAGCACAAAAAATGGAGAAATTTAATTAATATTTCTATATGAAGATCATTTGAATGTTGTCATCTGGAATTGGTGGCAATAGCCTCATCTTGTTCACTATTTTCATCATTTTCTACACTCTTCTTAACCTCACACTTGCTTTCATCTACAATGCTAGTAGCTTTGGTAGAAGACCTTGGTGAAATTTAATTTGAGTAGGCATTTAATTTAAATCTATAAATTCTCATTCTTTTGACAAGGTTCCTTACATCTTACCACTAGAATTTTCAACCTTTATTCATGTTGTGAATTAATGTGTAAAACAAAAACAAAACAATCACGATAATCCACTTCTAGTAGCCCTAAAATTACCTGCAATTCAAGGAGAAAAGATACCAAACATTCCAATTAATTTCAAGCCCTCTAGGGAAACTTCACAAGCATAAAACATATCTGAAAACTTTTCTTATATAGTAGACATAACAAAAAACACAACATCGTTAAATGGATATATGCTATATATTCAATCTTAGTGTTTAATCCCTTAACAGTTTTCTCTTAACTATGCCAAATCAGTAAGATAATTAAGAGCTATAAATAACCATCCCAAAAAGATAAAATTTTGAAATCAAATCTGCAGTATTTACACTACATGGAAAGGTGTAAATCTCGTATATATGTTCAATGGATGAATCAAATACATACCATATCCTCCTCTCAAGGATATAATAACATCAACCACCCAAGATTCCCTAAGCTTGGTTCAGTCAACAAACCCTACCTCCTCTAAGTGCAATAATCTCTTCAATGTCATCTTCAAGGAAAGATGTTGTCCTCTTCTCCAAATACATCCAAGAGCTCCTAAACCCTAATCTCTAACCTCAAAGGGATGAAACCCTAACCCTAGAATTCAAAATGCTCCAAGAGACCAAGAAACCCTAATACCCAATAGAGATATCAAATGTACAAAGAAGAATCTCAAGAAGGAAATAGTCCACCTCCTCCTCATATACTCCACTTTTGTTTCCTCATAAACCCAAACACATCAATAAGAGAAAACTCCAAAGAAGAGATACAAATGAATGTGTTATTTGGAAAGACTATATCCTTCCTCTAATTCTATGAGAGGTAAAGGAGACCAATAATATAACACAGGTTAGCCTAATATTTACAAGAATGCCTACTAAACATAGGTACAAGCCACACACAATTGAATCACTTCACTCTTAGAGTACAAGTGTCAACCTCCAATGATGATGTCATGCACAATAGTGACCCAAGGTGATGTATTTATGCAAGGAAAGTCCACAACATTCCATCTCAATAATCTACATATTCCATCTATCCTCCAAAGCCAAGTAATCCACTATGGAATATACCCGCTAATAAAACAATGTCGAAGCCCTAAGAATCCTTAAGCCATATCCAATCCTCCAAATAGGAAACCAAGATATCACATACCATCTAGGGATTGTAGCCCTCCACAATGGAAAATTATCCTTGACAAGCTATTTTTTTACCCTATAAAGAGCAACAAAAGATACTTGTGCATTAATTGTCAACCTAGAGTTCAAGAGAAAATTGTGAGATGCCATGCACTATATGTGCAAGATTCGGGTTCATTATTTATAATTGGTTTTATATATGCTTCTATGAAAAGGAAATTACATCACACCAGACTTTATAAATAAAAAATAGCAACAATCCATCTACTTGAATGCCAATCATGCTAATGGGAACCCTGATGTCACAAGGGCGTCTCCTGGATTGACCTGTATACTCCTTGTTTCAATAGATCAATGCCAAAAGGAAAACACACTTGCAAAAAAGTAAACGAAATAAAATACATGCATTCAACAGTGGAACTACTTTGGATCAGATTACCAATAACTAAAGCTAGTCATATGTTTGATATGCCTTTGTGGTCTATGTGTGAAGCATGAATATCCAATTATTCCATTCTGGATCCTAATTATTTTTTTAACAAGAACCAGAGAATATTTTTATATATAAAAAAGGCTAAGAACAACCATACTTACAAAAAGGATAAACCAACATATCAAACTATTCTGGAACGAAAAGACTGTGTTATCTATACTAATTACAAAATTCAGGAAAGTTCTTTGATGCATTTTAAAATAAATTATACCCATCATAGGGTAAATTCTAACAAACTGACTATTCAACAAAGTGAAAAAAAACATATATAACCATAGCTTGACCTACTGCTTCTTCTTGCCTCGCAGCCCGTGAACGAGCTGCAATAAAGATGTTTTTTCCATTGGATGGTCTTGAGCTAGATTTTCCTAACAATGGTTGCAATGGTTCATGTTTGTCAACTTATGCACTTCCTCTTTGATAAAGTCTATTGTTCCCATGAGCTCACGCAATTTGTGGTCGTTATCATCAATTTGAGACTCGTGACATCCCCTTTGATTATCCAAATACTTCACATCTGACGCTACAACCCTGTTTTCTTTTACACCGGTGCTCACAAGTTCGTAAATCCAACGCAGATGAAGTTTAACATCTTTCAAATCCCGAGGAGGCAGGTGCAAGTGGGATTATATTTGATCCTAGAGGAAATACAGTGTCAACCTATGATTGGGGGATTGAACAAAAAACCAACAACGAATTTGAATGGCTTTCCCTATACCTTGGTTTGGAACTAGTTAAAAAGGAAAATATTAGAAATATCATCATCTTTGGAGATTCCAAATAGATCATTCAGAAAATGAGGAAAGGATACAACTCAAGTGCAGCTAACTACATAAGATTGTATGAGCGCATTAGCAGAATGAGCACCACTCTTCACGCAACCTAATATCACATTCTAAGGAATAACAATGGCGTCACGGATAAAATAGAAAACCAATGAGTCAAGAATAAGTTGGGAATTGTCTCAATAAGAGACCAACATCACCACAAGTATGTTCCTTATCCCTTATACTCCTAGGGGGTTTGCTAACTTACTCTCCTCCAGCCCCCTCGACGTCCTCCCTCTCTGTATTTTGAACATGTGTCCTCTGACGCGGCAGGATTTGAAAGGTGGCGGTCTCAGCCATGTGAAGCACTTTATGGGAAGTCCCTTCCTCCTGTACAATCCAATCCGCAACGAATTTCTTGCACGCTTCGTAGGATTGGTGATCATCATGAACTCCATGTCTCACTCCTCTTGGAATTCTTATGACTTGGATATGTGCTCTCTTCTCCTCATTCCTCTAGAAGAGGATATCTCAACCCTATTTCTAGGTTTGCTCAGCTCTCATACTGATTTTGAATTGGTTCATTTGCCCATCGAAGAGGTTCCAGAGCCACCGTGGTTATTTCAGGATCAGCTCTCTTCCACCCAAGCTTCGCTCAGAACAGGTATAATTTCTTCTTTTAGTTTTGATTCTCCTTCTTGGTCTCACCTAGAAACGCAGGCTCAGGAAAGAATGGCATCCCCCAAGGACATCGAAGAGATCAAGTCTTCGCTCGCGGACTTGCAGAGTGGTATGCATTGGATATATAGAATGGTTGGTACTAGTGTCAATGGGAATAGAACTATTGTAGCAGAAACAAAATACATCTCAAATCTGCTTGGATGTCATGCATCTAGAATTGACGATAACACAAGAGACCTGCATGAATAAGGGGGAAAGTCGACATTGTCAAGTATGATGTTGAGAAGCTTACTAGCATGACCCAATGCAGTCAGTACTGCTAGGACTCCCCTGCTGTTGGAGATTTACAGATGGAAGATCGCTCGGTTGACCAGCCAACCCATGGGCAAGAAGCTCAGAAGATTTAGGTTCTACCTCCGTGGTTATATATGTTTTTTTTGTATATTGATGAACAACCAATTTGTAAGGCAGTACCTTTCCATGGGTTTAACTTGTTTCATCAAGAAGTCTAGAATCGTTTACTTTTTTGTTTATAGGTTATAAATCTTTGTTTGTACTTCTATAGTAGATAAAAAATTATGGTTACAGACCTTGCAAGGATGGTTGTGCTCAACGTTTTTATATATATACAAATTTCTCTGGTTTCTGTTATAAAAAAAAAACATTTTTCAAAGTGGACTGAATTTCATTTAGTCTCGTATTTCCATCATTATTCTCCATAGTATACTAATAATTGCTAAAAACTAGGAGAACGGAGGGAGGAAACAATGCCTACAAAGGGTCGAGAGGGCCACGGCCCGAGTCCTCAACATGGTAAAGACCTACAAAAGATAGCATGAGCTACAATTCTTCTGCTGAAGACCATAAACCCGCCAAACTGTAGAGCTCTTCCTTCGAATCGTGATGCAAAACTAAGTTTGATGGGAGTGTATTCATACCTCTGCGTTCTTCAATTAATCATGTGAGCATTCACTTCAAAACATCGTGGAGAAGGATTTCAGGGCTAGTATTAAATCCCTTCACATGGGTGCTTGAGCCACATGTCCATAGTGGAGGACAAATGTCCATAGAATTTCGGAGAGGAGGCCGAAAAGGTGGTCGGAAAGGATGGTTACAGGAGGGCCAAATGAAGCACCCCCCCAAGTGATATTGCAAGGGTTTCTAAGGGACATGTTTATAAATTTTGTATTTTCCTTTGATTGTAACAATGCCCAAATTTTTTTTGACACCTTGATTTGCATGTTTATCCGCTATGGTGTTATTGCCTATGAGGATGTGGAAGTAGGTGACCTGCAGATATGAAGAGAGGTGGAAAATACAATCATATATTCTTCTACAGTTGGATGCACCATGATTTTAGTCGATTCTCATTTTCTGGATGACTTGCTTTCAATATCCAAAAACTATGAGATTTGAAATATTATTATGTCTTGTCATATCCAAACCAAGGAGAAGCGAGAGCCATTCTGCTTCATTATTAGATCTGTGTTATATTCCCCAAGCATAAGATGTGACTAAGTTTCCTCTGGGATCGAAAATAATCCCACCCGCACATGCCTCCCCTTGGATCCTAACTATGATCAAAGCTATAGCAATGAAATATATACAAATAAAACAACTAATTACAAATCCACAGCTTAAATTAGATCTCACATAGAAAATAACTAGAAAAATGTTGCAGAGGTCTCGACACTCTGGCTTTTATTCTAGAAATCACATTCGGATACAATGTATCTATCCTCTCCATACAAATGTTGGCCCTCTTACTTACATAGTTCAAGGTAGATTATATATCAATTGAAATACAATAATACCAAAAACTGAATTGAAACTAAACCCTATATTTGAGGATTGATACCCCATATTAGTTATAAAATTAACGAGGAAGGTTAGAGATATTGTGACTTTAATGAGGGTTTTGACCTTTTCAGTAATGGAGGAGACATCTTATCACACCAGAAATAGAATATTTTGTACTTGTTTTCCTAGCGGTGGCATATCCATTTATTATTTTTTAATATTTCGCTGGTGTCACTGTAATGTCCCCAAACTTTGTGATAACACCATGGAGAACCCCATAGTCCTTTAGAACCCCATGATTCCTAGTGGAATTAATTAATAAGGGGTCATTTTGATCAAGTAATCACCCATAGTATTTAAATTTGTCAAACTTAGGATTATAAATATTTCATTAATTATATATTTTGAATATATAATTGAAATCAATTGAATCCCATAGATATTCCCACATCGACTAGAACTTTCACAGATTCAAATCACAAAAAGGATAAGAGGACAACTAGATCAATCGCAATAGATAAGTATTTAGAATTTTAAAATGGTATTGAACAAAACAACTCTGTACAAGATATGAAAAACTTAAGTAGTGTCAAGAACACAAATGCAAGTGAGCATTTACAACTCAATATATTACAGATGGACATAATTCCTCCACAGATGTTGATGAAAGTGTTGGAATTGAAAGGACTACTATAGTACAGGGACCAAAAACATTTGGCAGTAGACCTATAAATAAACACGAGAGTGTTTTTCCATCTTCTATATAAAGGTCACGGTGAACAAGGCCACGAGTCATAACCTATATAGAAGAATCCAGGGAAATAATGGCATCAAAATGGGGTGAACTTTCTATTAATTCATCTAGTGATGTTTAGAAATATGCAACCATGAATGCATCAAAGAAAATAATTGAGAAGGTAATCATGATGGGAAAGTGGAAATTGATGATCCTTTTAGGCCACCTAATGATAACTCCTTTTCGGTGCAAGCATCCACTGCAAATAAAAGCATGGTGACAAAAGAAACATAGGTGAGTATTATTGTTAGGCCTACCAATGAAACTATGAAAATATTATACCAACATTTTGAAAAGTTAATACAAAAAAGGGTTGCATATGATTCAAAATCTATGTGGCAAGATAATGCGTATCTTAGTGATACATGTCTTGCAAAATTTGCTAAGGACAACTCAGATGTGATAATTCACGAAATAGATAGCGATGAAAGTGAAAGTGAGATAATGCAGATCAAAACTCAAAATGGCATATATAAAAAAGAGAATAGTATATCCACAAAGGAGGAATAAGAATCCGACTGGAAAAAGGACAATGTATTACAAGAAATTTCCTTAAAGGTTTAAGATACTGAAGAAGTTGGAAAGGAACCATTTGATGGTCTTGGATCTTAGGAAGAAGATATTTTATTTAAAGTATTCAATGATAGAACCAAGTGAGAAGGGGAAAGGGTTAATAAATGGATTAGTGAGAGATTTGGGAACCTGGAATATGGAAAATGTAACTCTTTGTTTTTTTATATTTCAAGTACATAGAACATTGCTTGTGTGAAAGGAAAAGGAAGTGACTTTGCTAGGGTGTTTGTGCGATGGGATCAACAATGTCACTTATGAAGCGCCCATTCCTAATGTGGGTTTTGTGGGTAGTAGGCTTCTATAATGTACCTATTTTGGATAATAACACCGTAGAAGAAAACCCCTAGCCTTTGAGAATCCCATGGTTACTAGAGAAATAAATTAATTAATAGGGGTCATGTTGGTATATTAATTTCCATAGTATTTTAATTTATCAAACCTTGGGCTAAAATTATATGTTGAAATTATAATATTAGCAATAATATCAATTTTCGTATTAAGTGGATGTGTTAGGAGGATAAGGTGGCACGTGAATCATTGCGTAACAAATGAGTTTTCATACTAAAAGGAAACCAAGATAAAATTAGAAATATCCATAAAGGTAGAAAAATATAAAAGCAACACAAAAGCATCCGACCAGAAAAACATGCACAAATCAAGAAAGTGCAAGAAAAGCATGTAGGCGAGAAAAGAAGGAAATTTTAGGAAAATAAGGAGGGAAAATTTTCTAAAAGGAATAAAGGCATGTCATTGTTAAAAGTAGGAAACAAGTAGGGCATAGTTTCCCAAGGAAGAAAATCATGTCAGTTGGAAAGGAAAGAAAGTAAGGAAGACAAAGTAGGAAAGTTCCTATTCAAATCATGAGGGCACATTGGTTGAGGAAAGTGG
Organism: Pseudotsuga menziesii; assembly: GCA_001517045.1. Taxonomy (NCBI): domain Eukaryota; kingdom Viridiplantae; phylum Streptophyta; class Pinopsida; order Pinales; family Pinaceae; genus Pseudotsuga; species Pseudotsuga menziesii. Next base: position 752,657 of record LPNX010612440.1, read on the forward strand.
GCCCCATGAAGAGTAAATTTGACCATGAAGAAAAATTTGTCTCTAAAATAATGATAGCACACCCCTCTCAGATATTTTGGCATTTTGAATTTGTGAGTGAGTGAGCTTTGAGCTTCTCTAGTGCTTGGAGATGTGCCCAATCCAACTGTGGGAGATGTTCCCCATGGTATTGTCCTAGTTTTTCCTTAGTAGTTCGAAAGGTAGAATATGTATCCAATGATGGAGGTATAATTTCAGGTCTTGATTTCCATTTCACCCATGTTCTATATCTATTCTCAGTGATTGAAGGCTTCATATTTGAAATCTTCCTCTCCTTCTCTTCTTTCTCTCTATTTCTTTGAAGAAGACAAAATCTAATGATGGATTTATAGATTTCATAAATTAATAGTGGATATTTTCAGGTTTTATTATCATATACATAGGTATATCATCTTCATTTAACAATTTGGGAGCTATCCCTTTCAATCCATAATATATTACAGACTCCATTCCCTTTGTAACGTTTTTTTTTTGCTAAAGGAGGCTACCACTGATTGTCATGTGAGGTTAATTTTTGACTATATGAGTTATTTTTTAATTTAATTTTTCCTCTTTGAAAATTATATAACAATTCAATTTATTTTCATGAAATTTCATATGAAGTTTCCTTGCCTTGCCTAGATTTTCATGAAAATTTGACTAGTTTTATTATAAATATTACCAAAATCTATCAGTATGTCCAATATTGATTCTATAAAATGTTGAATGTAATTAAAACCTCCCTTAATAACATCCAATCATAAAAAAAATATAATTTGAAATCATTTTCCATTTTTTGGAAAGCTTAGTTTCTTAACTAGTTGAGTTGTCCCAAAAACTAGTTTTGCTAGTTTAACACCCTAATAAATTCTAATATTTCCTAAAACTATGGTTTTGAAACTTGATGAGATAAAGTATCTAGTTTTCATATGTGGTTTTTCCTAGTATACTAGAATTATACTTCAGTATGGCTGATGCTCGAAACCTAAATGGTCCCAACACATTATGCATAGGATTCTTGATATCAAGCATTCCCCAGATTTCATTAATTTGAAATTATGAATTTGTGCACCTATGATATATATTTTCAGACCTTCCAATTTCCTTATAGAACCAATCATTTAAACTATGTGGAATTAGACAAAGTCCTCTATTCATTAATGTTGATTCAAGAAATTATAGTCTCATTTTTAGTACCTAGTCTTACTTGTTTTGTGAATTGCACAATAAGTTAATCTATTGCTTGAATTAGTAATCCTAAAATAAGAAAGGTACATTACATTGGTATCATATCACTTTCCTATACTCCTATGAAAAGTAATCTCTTATTCGAATAAATCTTGTAGATCACATCTCAAGTTGCAACCATGAGGCTTGTACCCGAAGTTGAAGATGATGACTTTGATCAGTTTGTTGAAGAAGACGAGGTGATCTATGTTAAATATGGTGGCTTGCAAATGTCAAGAGATGAGGATGGTTACTTTTGTGACCATATGGAATATGAATAAATTAGTTCTAAAACACCAATGGCTAACCCTAATAATGATTTAGCAAAGATGATAGATGCAATTGAAAACTTGCCCCACCATTATAGAGAGTATCTTTCCTTGGGGGAAGAGATATGTAAATACATTCCTTTCAAAGATTATTTTTACTACAGATTTATATTTGAACCCAAGGATGTAGTTAATTATTCTTTCAATATAAGTAAACCATCCCTATAGGAACCAAGTTGTTCCACCTCTCTGAGCAAAGTGGAAGAAGAAGGAACCAAAAGTAAAGATTCATAAAATTCATCACCATGTTCAAGCATTATGAGATTCTTTGGTTTTTCTTCAAGAGGAGTCTCCAAAATTTATGATCACAATACAATTCAATATGGATAAGCCTCAAGTTTCTTGAAATAATATTCTCCATAATATCTTGCGTGTTCCCCATTACTCCATGAAGAATATGAAGAGGATCCATGCACAGCTGAAGACCCAACAATTCAACATCTGATTATTGGCAGTGTGGGAGGTAAAGTCACTTCCAGTTTATTTGTTGGTTATCTAAAAGTCATTGCAAAGGATTATGATGTGGTCAATGGTGTTAAGGAATATTTTGGATCAGATCCAAAAGAAGAACATAGATCAGATATGAAATCATCATTTGAACTTCATAATGAAGTGGGAGACAATCCCACACCAGTTGGGTGTGAAGTAGAGAACTTGGAGGAAGAGATAATGGAAAGGGATGAACATAGTTCATAACTTTGTGTTCCCTTGGTTCACAATGGATGGAGGATTCAAATGAGTGAGATATTAAATCCCATTATCATCACTGATGAGAACTATGAGTTTCCTAGTCTTATAGGTGGGATACCAGAAACAAACATTCATGAAGAAGAGAGAAATTCATTGCAAGGTATTTGAAGTAAAGGAGAAGAAAAGGTTTTCCATGGGCATGAAAATGAAGATGTTTCTTCAATGAAAGAAGAAAAAGGATCAACAGCTTAGTCACCGCATGTACTTCATCATGAGGTTGATCCAAAGAACAAATAAGAGGATGTTTTTCCTCAAGATCCCCACTCATTTGCATGGCATTTGAAGATGATTGAAAGGAAGATAAATGAGGCCTTGAGAATTATTCATGACACTATGGAATTAGTGTCGAATTCTTGTTGGAGAGTTTCATCAATGGAGGATCCATCTTCCATTAAATATTTGGAATTCATTCATGAAGCAATGACAGATATCAAAGGTAACTTTTTGCAATCACTTTCAGATAGAGATCATTTGTTTGAGCTTGTGGGGATGTATCATGGTAAATATTTGAGGGATTCAAAATATATTGAAAATATCACTCTTGAGTTGGATTCCACCCAATATTCTTTTAAGAGTACTAACAGTCCACTTCAAGAATAAGAGATTCAGATTGAGCAGCTTCATGAGAAGCCGTCAAGATCACATTCTCCCTCATACATTTTTTACAGTCATTCTCATTGGGTTGATTGCATTCATGGACCAAAGGTGTAACCTAATGTTATGGTGGTATATGAGGAAGATTACGATTTGCATATGCTTGAGTAGGATCAAGCATTTGAGTTTCCCCTTAGAGAGGGTCACGCATTCATGGAGGAAGAGAAGCACACCATTGTTTACCTAGCCTATGGAGGAATACATTCATCCACTTGCTTAATGGATGATAATTGGAGAGGGTTGCTTGACATGCATGCTTTTAAGGAGAAACCTTATGAGATACCCTTATGGGTGGTATATTCTTCTCTAAAGGATGTGGCTGATCACATTCCTGACAATGGAAGTATTTGTTCATCCATGACATGGATGGTTAGGTACTTGTTGTAGTTGTGCACTTTGGAGCGTGAAAATTTTTCTTACATAAATGGATCTTCAGCAAATACATCCTACATCTCTTGTGAGCAACATGGGAATCTATGGTTGTTGGAAGATTCCTACAATTTTCTTGGGACATGGAATTCATATCTATGCCATTGCAGCAACAAAGTTATGAGCTACAATACTTGTGCACATTAGGCACATTAGAATTTTTATGCTTGGTGGAGAAGGCTCACAAGGTTTTGGCCCTACATTGAAGAGTTTCATAAGTTATTGCAAGGGCCCTCACAATTTCAGTTTTACACTAGAATTGTTGATCTTCTAGTGCGGTGGTATGATTTTCACATCCTCATTTTCATTTCTATGATGATAAAAAACAATTATTGTTGTTGATGTTTGGAAGGATGTTGATAAGACCATGGGACCCTATAATTATTTGAATGAAATCTTTCCAAAATGGAAAGGAACATTTGGATCCTTACAGAGGATTCAGTTGGATCCAAGAATTCTACTCAATTATCTTAACTGTGTTTTTGTTTAAGAAGGGTTAGTCACTAGGGGATGACTATCATTAGAGTGGTGCAATAGAAACATGGTGGACCTTAGTGTTTATCTTGTAATTGAGGATTCCAATTCTAGACAACCAACCACATATTTTGAGAATTGAAGTCATTGGTTGGCTTCATAGATGGTTGGAGTTGGTTCTTGCTTGAGGAAAAGAAATTTTGGGAGGGGAGGACTGTAATGTCCCTATTTTGGATAATAACACCATAAAATAAAACCCCTATCCTTAGAGAATACCATGGTCTCTAGTGGAGAAATAAATTAATTAGTAGGGGTCATGTTGGTATATTAATTTCCATAGTATTTTAATTTATTAAACCTTTGGATAAAATTATATGTTGAAATGATAATATTTGCAATAATATGAATCTTTGTATAAGTGGATGTGCTATAAGGATAAGGTGGTGCATGAAGCATTGCATACCCAATTATTTGTCATCCTAAAAGGAAACCAAGAGTAAATTAGAAAGATCCATGAAGGGAGAAAAATATCAAAGCAACACAAAAGTAGCCAGCCAGAAAAGCATGCACAAAGCATGAAAGTGCAGGAAAATGATGTTAGTGAGAAAAGAAGGAAAGTTTAGGAAATCAAGGAGGGAAAATTTTATAAAAGGAATAAAGTAATGTCAGTGTGAAAAGAGGGAAACAAGGAGGGCATAGTTTCTAAAGGAAAAAAATCATGTCAATTGGAAACATAGGAAAGCAAGGAAGACAAACCAAGAAATTTTCTATTCAACTCATGAGGGCGCATTGGTTAAGGAAAGTGGGACACACGAAGAGTAAATTTGACCATGAGTCCAAATTTGTCTATAAAATAATGATAGCACACCCCCATCACTTCTTTTGGAATTTTGGGTTTGTGAGTGAGTGAGCTTTGAGCTTCTCTAGTGCTTGGAGATGTGCCCAAGCCAACTGTGGGAGATGTGCCCCATGGTATTGTCCTAGTTTTTCCTCAATAGTTATAAAGGTAGAATATGCAGCCAATGATGGAGGTATAATTTCAGGTCTTGAGTTCCATTTCACCCATGTTCTAGATCTTTTCTCGGTGATTGAAGGCTTCCTATTCAAATTATTCCTCTCCTTCTCTTCTTTCTCTCTATTTATTTGAAGAACACAAGATCTGATGATGGATTGATGGATTTCAGCCATTAATGGTGGTTATTTTCAGGTTTTATTATTATATCCATAGGTGTATCATCTTCACTGAATATTTTGAGAGATACCCCTTTTAATTCCTAATGAATTACAATTTTCATTCCCCTTGTAATTTTTTTTTTGGTAAAGGAGGATATCATTGATTATCATGTGAGTTTAATTTAGGCCTCTATGAGTTTTTTTTTATATAATTTTTCCTTTCTTAAAATTATATGACAGATCAAATAAGTTTCATGAAGCTTCATATGAAGTTTTCTTACCTAGCCTATATTTTTATGAATATTTCACTAGTTTTACTATTATTGTTACCAAAATCTATCAGTAGGTCCAATTTCAATTATGTTAGACATTGTAGGTCATTAACACCTCCATTAATACCATCCAATCATAAAAACTATAATTTGAAACCCTATTCCATTGTTTGGAAAGCTTTGTTTCTTAACTAGTTGAGTTGTCCCAGAAACTAGTTTTGCTAGTTTGACACCCAAATTAATTCTAATATTTTTTAAACCCATGTTTTTGAACCTTTATGAGACCAGGGATCTATTTTTCATATGTTGGGGTTCCCAATATCCTATAATTAGACTTCATCCTAACTGATTCTGGAAACTTAAATGGTCCCAACACATTGTGCATAGCATTCTTGAGATCAAGCATTCCCCATATTTCCTTAATATGAAATTTTGAATTTTTTCACCTATGATAGATATTTCCAAGCCTGCCACTTTCCTTACAGAACCAATCACTGATCCTATGTGAAATTAGATAAAATCCTATATACATTAATGTTTATTCATGCAAATCTAGTCTCATTTCTAGTATCTAGTTTTACTTATTTTATGAAATGCAGATTAAGTTTATCTACTTATTGAGTTAGTGTGCCTAAAATAATAAAGGTACATTACAACTTGAGATTTCAAACTTTTTTTTTTTTGGCATTCAAGGAATCCACAAATTCAGAAAAGAAAGAAGGTCATTCACAGTCGAGGGGGGAGTAGTGGTGCTTGTTGTGGGTAAGGATATTGTGGTAATAGAGATAGTCATATAAGGAGAAATGAATCTTGTGAGAAATTTCCAGGGGAGGTGTGTGGGACTAGATTTTGTTGAAGAATATATTAGTTTTTTCTATGTCCCATTGGATGATTATATTTTGATAATCAATCAAATTATGATAGGTTGGTATGGATTTGGTTACATGGCCCCTAAGGATTCCCAATGCATTTTGTAGAGGGTCTAGTTCTTGGAGAAAACTTTGTTAGGGTTGAAGCGGTGGCACCCTCTTTTGACCCCTATGTCAAGATGACAACTCATATGCCCATTGGGGTAAATTTTTCATGTTTTCCCCTTGAATTTTGGACTATAAAAGGCCTCAAATAAATCATATATTACTTGGGTAAGTTTGTCACATGTAGACTCAATAATTGTTTAGTCGAGATCGTGGTACATAGCTTGTATTCTAGTGGAATTCGACCTTTGATAGTGGGTTTTTTAATATGTAGATGATCTGAATTTATGTGCGAACGAAATGAAATAACAGAGATAGCATCATAAACACACACATTTTTCAAAGATAACAGAGATACAGTAAACGCATATTCTATTAAATGGCGAAAATAGAACAAACTGTAATACAATTGCTAGAATGTTGGTAGCTATCTCTGAGACGAGATGTGGCTGCTACGCTCATTTGTTCCAAGTTGAATACAAAATGAGGCCAAAGGGGTCTATTTATAATAAGAATGAGGGCGAGAACCCCAAAATTCCAAAACGTAACCCTAGAAGATGAACCATCATAAATTTTGTGGCCCCAAGGTGGTAAGTTGAACAGTTAACTTCCCGGGGTCATAACTTTTGCATACGATCTCTGATTTGGGAGGTCGATATCTCATTGGAAATATCTATCCGATATTTACAACTTTTGACTGTGCTTAGATGCATGTCAACAACAATCATTCGGCCACCCAAATTTCCAAAAAACGTCATTTAGGGCCTCAAAACAGCCCCGAAAGTTTGGGACCCGAAAAATCGTAGAAAAATAACTAGGAAACTGCCACAATGGACAATTGTTTTGAGCCAGTGGAATAGGTGGGTTGCCACCGATATCCATCTGGATCAGTAGATTTAGTCATGAAAGACCACTCCTTTACCCAATATCTAGACTACATGAATGTTGTGTCCGAGTTCTTTTGTTGTCATGCTTATGGGAATGTTTTGGTAGAATGTAACCAATGTTCCAAGTGTAAGGTATGGAAGGTGAAGCGAATGGATTTGGAAACTAAAGGAAGTTTCGATAATACAGTCCCTCTAATGAAGTCAATTCATGTTGAAGGAAAGTTGATGGAAGGGGATATTAAATCCCCAGTAATATATGTAAGTGTAGGTCAGTGATTATATATTTGGAAATGAAGCACTCATCTGATAGTTATGTGAGCATTGAAAATGATCCATAAACAAAGTTTTATGAACACAATACATGTCTTCATCATTTATGTACCGGTACGTGTTGGAGAATATTTATGGTAAGCATGTGTGGGTTGTGCTCTTATGACAGTACTGTCATACCTATACAATTTTTAGTCACAGGCGTAAGGGATATCTTAATGATAGCTACAAACATTTTCCAACATAATTCATTTGATAGTGTTACTTCCACGGTGAAAATGATTCCAACTTTGATGCTTCTTCTTAATTTTTCTAGGGGGGGCGTGGGGGCATTATACATGTGACTTTCATAACTCGTTGAGAGTTTTTTTAATTAAAACGTTCTTTAAAGGGATTGTTTCACATTGCTTCCATGATATAGATGAAATGACATGTAGACTAGGACTGATACATATGAATACCATGGAGACAAGCTATGAAAGGAAAATGTGACTAAAATAGTCATCTTACACATATGAGGGTGAGCGTCGGTTACTTGCAACTCACCCTATTCACTACGGACATCAAAAATAGAATGCCAAATGATGCAACAACCTTTTAGCTCCCCATGGTTGATGAAATGATTCTCCTACCCCTTTCACAACCTTTAAAAATGAAATGAAACTACCAGAACATACATCTCTCACCAAAGGGAAGAGGTAGGTACTACTAGATTCCATTTCTGCATTTTTCCCCTTCATACACAGTTGTTCATGAGCTTAACATGCCACAATTGAAGGTAAGACTATGTTTCAGGTCCATCCACTAGGATGAAGGAAAAGTATCCTTCCACCGGAGGTACATTTTGTTTTCTTGCACACATTGTACCTTCATGTTTATATTTTTATGACTAACATCTTCATGGGTGTAGGTTACCATTAGCACAATTTGAGATGGGAGTTCTCTCGATGTCTCATTTTCACCAGGGTGAAATTGGAAAGTTGAGAGTTATGTAGGGTCTCTTAAACCTCTTGGTATTAAGGGTTGAACTTATCATGTCCTATTGTACTAGATGATTGTTCAAATTTAATATTTAATAAAAGAATCTTATTTTGTCATATCTACATTTTTCCTCCACTTTTGTTTTTCAACTTTGCTGCTCGTTTATAAAAAAATTACAAATTGTGTATTACGTACGTTTCTTAGACTATAAATATTGTTTAGTTATGCTTATAACTTGTATATAAATATGATTTTTAATCTTTATTCATTAGGCTTTCTAATGCTCCATTTTTCAAATAGAAAATGATGCCATGCACAATCTCACCTAAAAGAACACACAGTTGACACTAATCACAATTGTATTTCCAATTTTTCCATTACTAAATATTCTTTCAATTCAAAACATCTTATTTGTTTTGATCAAACTAAAATCCTTACACACACTTCCCATTACAACTCATGGCTTACTAAAAAATCTCTCGAGATTGAAAATAATCCAAATTAATGATTTTAATCGAGAGGATGGTTATAGTTTGCGTAATTCTTGGAAACTCTTAATCTCTCAATTACACCAAACTTCAACTTAATTCCAGGCTCATGTCTAACCCTCCTTCCTCTCTCTCATTTGTGTCGATACCTTAATTTTCATGCCTCTCTTCTCTTCATGTGCCCCTTTAATTTTCTTTATTATTATCATACTTTTTTCCTTTTTTCTCCTAATTTCGCTTTATTATTCTCATTATAGTTTATTTATTTAACTAATTATTAATTTTATTTATTTATTTACTAAACTAATCATTTTTTTAGTCCTTATTCTCTCCCTTAATTATTAATTACTCCATAAAAAAAAATTATCCTTTCTTCCTCAATGGATATTTGTTTTTTTCTTATTATGCCAAGGTTATATACCTTTTCATCATTTTGCATCTTCATGGTGATTATGTGAAGATGGATGAAGTGTTCACTTGAAACGTTCAACTCAAAAACTCTACACAATGCATTTAGAAGCCTTGATACTATGTATTGTCACTATGAAAAAAAGCACAATCAAATTATTAAGCCAATTTTCAATAAACGACCACTACAAACGTCGAAATGCATTTTATGTACATTATTGCAGTAACATAACTATTCTTTCAACCTAATTTATACATTGCAAATTTGAGCTAAATGACATATTTCCTTTTGTGCATTACAATTTTATTTACAAATATAATTAGGAGTAAAAGATATATAAATTATCGTTGCATTTTCATGATAATTCTTATAATGCAAAATTCTTTCTTTATTTACTAAATAATTTTATTATTAGAACTTTGACTTTGCACGAATTTAACAATTCCAAAATTAGATGTAAATGTAGATTTATTTCCATGCATTACAAGCAGTTGTTCTAATTTACATTGGTGTTAGGAAGTTATGAATTATAGATGTATTTTTATGCTAATGATTAACGTTTAATTTTTAGTGAATTTGTTGCATAAATATTTTTCTCTTGTAAATATTCTACATTGATTTCTTCTCATAATTTAATTATTTAATCATTTTTCTTTTTGAAATTAATGCATACATGGTTATATAGGATGCATTTACTTTGTTTAATGAACTAACGTTTTTGTTATAAGAAAGTTCTTGTCAAGCATTCCAAATCCTACTTTCATTTATTCATGAGCTTAATGTCATTGACCAACCTTTGTGATATTATCTGTCTGAGGGCTCTAAATGCAACCAGAGCTTCCCTCCCCTTTTATCACCTTGAATATCCATATAAAGGTTCTTCCAGTGTTGTTTTCTGAATCGTGTCATAAAATATCCTTAGTCTACCAGTCAAGAGAATCAGATGAAGGTTCACAATATCATTGTTCCTTTTCTTGTCCAGCAAGAGTCGACTAACCCAGATGTCAAATCAACTCAAACTTTCTTTAGGGGCATTGATTTGTCCCTAATCCAGTTGGTACATTGGGATAGACTCTATAAAGCAGGCACGTCAACAACTCCTCTTTCTAGTAAGTGTACGATTGGTCCCCTCACTATTCCTTTAAAGTTGGATTCAATCCTCGAACTACCTATAGGTCTAAAGTGCATTGATATATCTAGCTCTTCTCTTTTGAATGGGAAAAATCTTGAAGAAAGGGGTGGTTGTTGTTGCTTCTGATAACAAGGTTGTGGTGTTTGGTATGTCCGAAGATTCAAATTGTACCTCAAGACACAATTACAATTTTGACACCTTTTAGGAAGGGTGTTACAACATATATCAATGCTAATATACTCTTCAAGCATGATTGGTTTCATTTTGGGTTTCTAAAGAAAATCATTTCTGATCGCTACGCCATTTTTTTAAGTATATTTTGGTCCAACCTTTGTTCCATGATGGATGCCAAATTGAAACCTTACATCCTGAAAGTAATGGGGAAAGAAAAGGTAGTGAACAAGGTGATTGCACAATTTAAATACCACATATAAGGGATGAAATTCCTTTTTATGTTCATGATAGCTACAAAGAAAACTCTTCAAAGTTCCATTGGCCACAACATTTTTTAGATGAGCCTAGGGTTCTAGTGATTGGAAAAAATTGATGTAACATTTATAATTGCATTAAAAAAATTCCCCTCAATCTTAGAACAAGCTATATAAAGAAAAATAATGTGTTAACTGGAACCATCACATCCAACTCCTACTTCATGACATTTTTCAGAAATACAACACCAAATACAAATAGTGACACGATTGGGATCATGTTCCTCGCAAATTTCAAGTTGGTGACCAGGTATGATTGCACCTGCAAGGAGAGAGACTCATATGCCAACATAGAAATATCATACCACTTTTATAAGTGATTTACATTATTACCAAGGTTGTGGGTGAAAATAATTGAACAAAATATTCCACAATTCCCCAACTTACACCCTATATTTAATGTGGCACTACTTCAATCGTACTTTAAAGCTCCACTGGACACCTTAAGGGCTGCAAAGCGCCTGGACACTATAGAGCTCAACCATTACTATGTTGAGAAATCTATAATGGATTGGATTATGGACACCTAGTTGAAGAGAATATGCTCACAAACTATACAACTCTATGGGGTGGTTAAAGAAAGGTAGTTAATTCCTCACTAGGAACCAAATCTAACAGAAAGTCCCCATATGGTACAACACTTGAAAAAATGAATACCATTGTTATGCAAAGGGGAAGAACTTATCTAAATGACCATCGAAGGCCATTTAAAAAATGGTCCTAATATTGACACTTTTGGCATGTTTTAGTTAATAGAGTATCGTTACTCAGGGAGTGATTTTTATAATAATATTATTATTATAATTATAATTTTAAGGTCACAACCAAGCCAGACATCAAATTGGTGTATGAAATCCCCTTGTTTAAGGAGTAAGGGATCCCCTCCATGCAATGATTTGACTGCTAAAGTCTACGAAGGTGTAGATACCCTACCCCCTATAGATTTGGACATATGTGACCTCCTAGGAGGAAACACGTGTTCTTAACCATTAGGCCTACTCAAGTTGTACATTAAGGACCTTAAGACTTGTTTTAAATCCAAAAAATATATTTATCATAACTTAATTGACTACCCTCATAGCATGTAAGGATCTGAATAGGGAAAATATTGACTCAAAAGTTCTAAAAAAATGGATTTCTTATTAGAATGTGGATGAAAGGTTGCACTGCAATATTCTCTGCAGTCCCCTATCTTACTCAACCCTTTGTTACTTAGCAGCACTTGATTGTCCATGCTAAATATCATGTGTGTATTAGAATTCACCACCCAATTATTTCAACTATGGAATTGAAAAACATAATAAACACCTACTTGATGCATTTCTAAATGATTACCAAATGACTCCATGCCCATTTATTTAATTTATTATAGACCCTCTGATTTTCAAAATGGATTTGGAGGGTTAACTGTGAAGCTAAGATGTCATAAAAGAGTATAATATAGTATATTGCTTCCTTATAACATGAAACTACTACTCCAACAAAAATATACAAGAATGAAACAACCAATATTTTGCAAAAACTTATGGCGTGTGGTAGATAAGATGGACCAATTCAACCATGATAGAATGTGCAAGTTTTATTGGCATTGACTATCTACTTTTCACCTCTATACAATGTCAAGTGGAAATGTAGGAGTTCAATGCAATTGAAATATACATTCATGGGGCCATATTTGATGTTTAGTCACAATGCATTAACATTGAAACACAAATCTCATTATAGCTACAAGAGTACATAGTTTATATAATTATATTTGGAAAGACAATATCTACATCCAAAATAGTTTTTTTCTCATACAAAATGTTCTTCCAATATAATGGTACACATTTCTTCAATGATGCATCTAACATATTAAAAAACTGAGATGTGTAGAATGGATACTAAAGCAACGGTCTAACATTCTACTTTTTGGCGTATTGTGAGGCATTGAGGGTGAGGCCCATGCTTCTTTGATAAAATTATTTGTTGAAGCCAATTTACCATCACATCATTACTAAACTCTCAATAGTTAAAAAAATACATGTTATTTCAGAAAATTTATCTTTGATGGCAAGCTCAATACCCACACTGACTGGATCTGGAAACCTTCAACATAAACCACTTACATTGAAACACCATAATTGTGTGTTGTTGACCTTAGCATGTCTGAGTGAGAATTAATATACTGCAACACAGACAGTAGTATCACAACATTGAATATATATTTTATTATTATAACAACCACAAACATATAACATGAAACAAACTACCCTTTCTAACAAAATGATAGTTTTCTTTGAAAATCCACAAAAATGCAATATCCTTTGGTGTTCATAACACTATTATTGCATGGATGTTTTTTTATCAACTTGATAGATGTATTTTAATTCATCTCCAAATTTCTCCTTTAAAAATATTTCAACACCCATTTTCATTAGAGAGGTAGAGTTATGACATGCCCTGCATGTTCCTATTGTATCGTACAAAATTGTAAATTTTAGAATTGCAGAAAGACTTTCAATTATAGGCTATGATCAACCCCAGTTGAATAGAATGCCAAAATGTTAATCCAACCAAGGTCAAGGACAAAGATGAAGGGAAATTAGAGCCTTAATCAACTTGTAATATGATCCAACTCATGAGAAAGATAATGAACACAAATCATGCAAAGATAAAAGTATTAGCACAAGTAGTGATGAGTATTTTCAAATATGTACATGAATTATGATATTTATGTTAGTACAATGGAAAAAATACGAGAAAAACATATTCCATACTAATATAGATTCAAACTTATATCAAAACAATCCATCATATATCTAACATAACAAAAAGTTTACTACTTACCAACATAGATCCATCTTAAACCCGGATCTATCAATCACCGAGGGGAATCCAATTTATAGACGTGTAATTTTTTTTCAATCCTAAATTTTTTTCACATATAGAAGAAAAATACACTTGATCGAACATGAATATTTAATTTTTTTTATTTGGTTTTAATTTTTTTATTTTATGAACCGACATGAATTTGTTTAATTACTTTTTATTTTTGGTAATGTAGTGTTATGTTATGTACAAGGCATCTCCCCCATCCTAGGTTGTAGAGGACCTTGCTCCTCTCGGTGCAACAAGAGGAAGAATTTCAGTCTATAAATATATGGGAAAAACTGAGTATTCATAATGCCATGGGTCAAGGATAATCACAAAAGAAAAAATCCACAATATTGAATATTAGAGAATATAATGTTGATAGTTAACTACAATCAACCATTTTCTAGGGTCGTCGATAATTTTGGAGAATATAATAAACACCATAACAATAATATGTAAAAGTATGCATTCCTTAGTACTAATATGTTTTGGTCACTTTATTTAAGCTAATATTATGAGTGACTATATTAAAATAAAATAAGTACAATGTGCCACTATTTTATAATTTAGTTTTGTAGTTTTTTTATAATTATCCCATATATTGTGAGATGCACCTTTATGAAATTCATGTAAATACGTTTTAATATTTTACGTCTATGCCCATAGGATGAAAATACTTCTCTAAGAACAAATATTCGCTTATGGACAAAGGATAGTGGGTGAAAAGGACATGAAATAGTTGTGGGATCATTAAATAGAGATATTAATGGAATTATGTTTCTATGTCCCGACTTGGCAATAGTATCAATATTTTTAAAGATCCTTCACCTCCCAAGTTTAATTATTACTCCATCTCAAGTAAAAGTTGAAGGCATCTGTGACCAAGAGTATATGGAAATATTTGGAGGTTGTTAATCCAAATCTCACTTGTAAAGGGTTATTTGGTGGTTACCTACGCTGCTTAAAACTAATTAATCTTGGAATCCCTCAAAATTTTCCCTAACTACATGAAATGCAAATGCCTCAGGCAACGTTTATAGTTTTGTAGCTTTGAAAAATCGGATTGGAAGTAGGTTTCTATATTTTGTCACTAACACCTTTCTCCCCTGGAATGGAAATCTACCTTGCCATGGGAAAAACTCCTCTGGTTCATAGAATTTTATGTTGCCTTGTAACTTATTACAATTAAGTGTTATTTCTAGTTATCAAAAATAATAGTGCAACATTGTTTAATTAGGTGTTTAATTAGGCTCGGGCAAATGGGAATTCTTATTTGGTAAAGAATACACTTGAATGTGCTAATATTTCATTTCAAATCATCTACATGTCCAAAATATGGAGCTATACATGGCTCATTGTGCCAACTACAAGATTACTAGGAAGAGGCAACATGCACCAGAAGTAAGGAGCCTACTACTAACTCAGTGGCCCCTTATGTTCATTCTTGAAAACTTGTCATATCAAGGGTGTCCTAAGCCACATAGTTGGTATATTTTTGTGTAAGACGAGAGAGCATCACCATAGCTCTATATAGTCTTCCAACATGGCTAATGAATGATAATTTTCTAACTCTTGCATTGCCAATCTTGGGGAATTAAAAGAAACCTAAAAACAACCATTTTGATGTCAATGTTCTTAACATGGAGATGACTAATGATGGTTAAGCACTATTGCAGCTTAGATAGTATGCAACATGATTTCCAGTATATACCATGGTGAGGGGGCTTTTTCCATTGTAAAAGGCCAAGTCTGGGCTTGTTTATGTAAAATTGGTGATCTCATGAGGCTCAATACCCATGGTCTAGTAAGGCTTGTAGCATGGTTTATGAGTGGTATCATTAGTACCCTCCAAGGATATTTTTTCATTTGTGGGTTGACACGAGTGAGTGAGGCCAATATGTGGTTTAACTTCTGAAGTGTAGTGATACCATGTAGGTGTGTGTTGATACATTGTTTTACTCTGTGTGTTTAGTTGATAGCACTGGATGTTGATGGAAAGTTTTCACAAACAATAGTCATTATACAAGTTTTGATATTGACAAGCCCTCTTGGTTTTCATTCCAGGAAGCATTGGCTTAGTGGAATTGTTGACTTCCTCTTAAAGGGCAGAAGTCCTACATCATATTGGTGCATTTGTGCCTTGGGTTGGTGTCTGGTGCTTCTTGGGATGGTCCCATTAGGA
>LPNX010612441.1:0-17689 GCA_001517045.1 Pseudotsuga menziesii
ACTTTTATTACAAAATCAATTTTTCCAATTAAACTATTAAAAAATAGCCTAAGTTTTGGAAAAATTAAATTTTAATAAAAAACACTGAAAAAATTAAAAATTAAAAAATTGAAAAAACCTAAAGGGACTTAGACATGTTGATATGACTTGACCATGATGTCTAGCATGTTTATACATTGACACATAGACTCTAATAACCTCAATAGGCCTAAATGCCAAGCCGACCACTCCAACTTTGGAGGTATGGAGTGAAAAACTCAGAAATTAGCAGTCGTTTATTAAACAACCAATAATAACCAAGGGAAAAAACACCCTGGGCTAATCGAATTGACAAATAAAGGCTAAGAGATCGAGTCTTTTACAGGCACTATCATGCTAGAACATTTATTACAATTCCCCCATGGGGTATGAACATGTGATATAGTACAAAAAGCACTTCCCAAAAGTACTTCCAAAGGTCTTCTTAAGTCCGAACAAGATATCCTTGTCTGGTTCACTAGGCTCACTTGATAAAAAACCACTATGTACAACTTAGGTGGTAACATTCTGGCTCCAACTGTGGGACGTGTGCTCGATCTGGTCTTTAAGGCAAGGAGAGGATACGAGAACACCAGAATCTCTGGTTTATATACCCTGTAAAAACATCTCAACTTGACAAAAAAAACCTCAGTAGCACAAGTTTTATAGAAAACTAAATGAACCATTAAGCTGATTTATTTAAACAAAATAAATGTAACTAACTAAAAGAAGCAAAGTTTTATTATAGCTAAGTAAAAAATAGAAATGCAGAAAGTAAATGCTCTCTTTTAAGGAGCTTATTTTCCTACTCTAAGCATGATATAAAAAGGGTTAAGTGTAATCAGAAATCCAATGGAACCACTTTTATTACAAAATCAATTTTTCGATCCAAGTATTAAAAAATAGCCTAAGTTTTGAAAAAATTAAATTTTAATAAGAAAACACTAAAAAAATAAAAAATTGAAAAAACATAGGGGGACTTAGACATGTTCATATGACTCGACCATGATGTCTAGCGTGTTTATACATTGACACATAGACTCTAATAACCTCTATAGGCCTAAATGCCAAGCCGACCACCCCAACTTTGGAGGTATGGAGTGAAAAACTTAGAAATTAGCAGTCGTTTATTCAACAACCAATAATAACCAAGGGAAAAAACACCCTGGGCTGATCGGATTGACAAATAAAGTCTAAGAGACCGAGTGTTTTACAGACACTATCATGCTAGAACATTTATTACAATTCCCCCATGGGGTATGAACATGTGATATAGTACAACAAGCACTTCCAAGAAGTACTTCCAAAGGTCTTCTTAAGTCCGAACAAGTTATCCTTGTCCGGTTCACCAGGCTCACTTGATAAAAAACCACTAAGTACAACTTAGGTGGTAGCACCAAGCAGAAGGTTGAGCTCAGCTGTATCTCCCTCTCTTTGAGTCAAGTGCAATTTCCGGTAATTACTTGCTATGTCAGATCAAAATGTCTTTCAAAGATCCAAAGGTTTAACCGGTTCCTTCCTACGTTTATTCATCTTTTGAAGTAAAAAGTCTTATTTTATGTTTTTGTTAGCCAAGGTTTGGATTTCAAGTTACATAATTTTCACCAAACCATGTGCCCTTGTTGGCTGCCCCCTTTTGCTAGTTTGCAGCCTCTTACTTCCTCTTTTCCACTTAATTTGCAGCCTCTTTCCTCTCCTTTTGCAGCCTCTTTCTTCACCTTTGTTGCAGCCTTCTTCCACTTTGTTTGCTGCCCTCTTTCACTTTAGTTTGCAGCCCTCTTTTGCCTTAGTTTACAACCCTCTTTTGCCTTTCTTTGCTTCCCTCTTTCACCTTAGTTGGCATCCCTCTTTTGCCTTTCTCTCCTCCGTTTCATAGCTTCTTCTTCTATTTGCTTTCCTCCGTTTTCATTGTAGAAATTTAGTTTCTTTTAGAGTTAGTTTGTAGATTTATTTTATTTTATTTTTGGACTAACATTTAACAAGTTAGTGTTCAAAGCTCTTGTTTTCAAGAAAGTAAAAAAAAATCCCAAAGGCTATAAGCGAACAAAGGAACAAACAAAGAGCGAAAAAGGCAAAAACACCTCCCTCTTCTCTCTTTCCCTTTCTCACCTTGTTCATTCAAGAAGAGGCAAAAAATACCAAAGCATTGTAAAAGAAATTAATAAAAAGCGAGTGGGATAAAGGCTCCCACACCCCACTTCCTCCATTTGGGGGAAGCCTGTATCGTCCCTTGTTTTCTATTTTTACTTTTCACATGCATAATAATTGTTTAGAGTAGATTAGTCTCTTTACTTTCATAAAATAAAACTTTGTTAGTATAGTTTTATTTCAGTCTTGTTGCTTTTATTTAATCGCTAAAAGAAAAAAAAGGAACCCAAAATCTAATGAATCTCACCGAAAGGTGGATTAAGAGTGCTCTCTATCGAAGAGTTTACTGTTATTTTTATCTTTATTTCCAATTTATTTGTTCTTAAATTTTTAAATCAATCCGACCATTGCTTTCCCGAGTACCCGAAAGGTGAAAGAGACTCTTCGGTCGTCATCTAAACAACTCATTGGTCGTCGTTCAAAATTCGTAATAAACAATTATAAAATTTTTGAAAATAGCTCAGGTGATTGCTGCACTTTGACAATGTGTGATTACAATTAAGTATGTAGAACAAGTAATAGATAACTTGTTTGTGGCACTTAACTTGTTCGTAACACTTAACTTGTCTCCTATAGGTGTTCACCGGCCACAAGTTAAGTGGTTGTGCTAGTATATAATAGTAAAGAATCGAATCGATTATCATAGATTGATTGTGTTATCTTGTATTACCATAGTTTATGAGATGATGTTATGATTTATTGCATAGATTGTAGTCTTATAACTTATGTCAATTGGAAATGCCATTAACCTCTCTTTTTTTGCCCAAAATTTACTCTATTTTAAGTTGTTTTCTTAGTTGTCGAGTCTTGTCGAGTCTATCCCGAGTCAGTCCCGAGTCTTTCCCGAATCAGAGTTGTGCAACATTGGTTTAGACTTAAGGTTCATATGTCATTTCCACTTTATATCAATGTTCATGAACTTTGAAGCAATGTACATGTTACTTATTGAATACTAATGAGAATTATTTGAATTTTTAATTTCATATATATATATATATATATATACCCCCGACGTACCTAAGTCCCCTGTTTCAAAAAGGGACGTCCCCATCCCCATCCTCAAGTTTCCTGGCAACTTAGATTGTAATCTCACCTAACACTACCTACCACTTTACCTAACTAAGCCTAACTCCACCTACCAATCTTTTACTACCATATATATATATATATATATATATATATATTCTAACAGTAATATAGAATGTTCAGGGTGTACAGTTGCTGCAATCTCCTTTTGCGTTCTTGCAATTCTTATGTGAGTTTTCCTTTTCTGCATTTCTGCACATATCAGATCAACATTTAAATTATAATTAATATAGATGCATTCGCCAGGATAGTTCCCAATGTGATCGACAAACCTGAAAGATACATTAGACCCTTTTACTTTTCACTTATTAAAAGGGAGTGATGATGACCATGTCAAGTTGGTCGAGTTATAGATTAGTGATCTAGGACCATGTGTATTTTGGCACATGAAGGATAGCAATGAATGTCAAATGGTGTTTGGCATGCATGTTTCATCCTCATAGAAGGTTCAGTGTTAGGCATGCTTCATACTCTCACTTAAGGGTCCCTGGTTAAAGAATGATCTCCCATTTCTCCTAGAGTCTAATTAGGTTGCATTTCATGCTAACTTGCCCGTCCACCTACCCATCCACCCACCCACACACACACACACACACATGCACATATGAAGTTGTTGCAGGGTGAAAAGAGAGTGGTAACTGATGGTACTTCACAAATACTCACAACTTAACAATGGAAATGATGCTCTTATGCAATTTGAGCCTCATGAAAAAGTCGAAAGAGATCATGAAAGAACAAATAGAGAGCTATAAAGGTATAAACACATTTGGGGAATAAATAAGATCAATTTGGTAAGAATATCACTGTATCGAATCTATTTGGCTTATATGCCTTGGAAGATTGATTCCCTAGGATAAGGCTTGGTCTTTGAGGAAATCCAGTAAGAGAGTATTTCACAAATTAAATTGGCGTACCTCATAAACCATAAACTAATTCACACAACGACTGTTATTAATGTGGTATCTGTAGTCTATTTACATTATGGGAATTTCTCATTATTAATGTGGTATCTGTAGTCTATTTACATTAAATAAGATCAATTTGGTAAGAATATCACTGTATCGAATCTATTTGGCTTATATGCCTTGGAAGATTGCTTCCCTAGGATAAGGCTTGGTCTTTGAGGAAATCCAGTAAGAGAGTATTTCACAAATTAAATTGGCGTACCTCATAAACCATAAACTAATTCACACAACGACTGTTATTAATGTGGTATCTGTAGTCTATTTACATTATGGGAATTTCTCAATCTATTGGGTTTACCCTTCTCCTTAGTACCTGATAAGTACCCAACGTCATTCTGTTTGGTAAAATATTGTTTATATAGAGCTTTTCTGACATTTCTGCTGTTAACTATTTAGTTACTAATAGCTGCAATTACAGAGCATGAAAACAGTATAAGACCCATAAAGAAGAAGGTGATGACAGACCTTGACCAATTGGAGAATATGCAATCAGAGTGATGCCTAACTCATCGCATGCCGCCTTCACTCCATTCTCCTCTGGTGCTCTGTATATTAGGCTGTAGTTTACTTGATTTGAGGCTAGAGGAATCCCTCTTTTTTGCAACTGAGCATATGCATTTCTGAGCCTCTGTTCTGATATAAGTCAAAATTCCCCAACATTTAAATGTCAACCAAAGAGAAATGAGAATTGAAAAGAAGAAATAAAGTATCAATGTCATCTATTTCATGATCTCTGTGAGAATGTATAGGTCATTCGAAGAAACAAGACTTGATATTTAAATATCCAGTCTGTAGTATTACCATTGTAATTTGATACCCCAACAGCTTTGACAAGGCCTTTCTCAACAGCATCTCCAAGACCATCAATGTATCCTGCAAGTTATATAATCAATATAATTTCTTCTTTTTCTGATGCTTTATAGATGAAATATGCCAGCATTTACCAGGATTTGAACAACATTGATTACAGTCATAATATAAACAAGCAGTTCTAAAATCTTTCTAACTGTAAAGTACAAGTAAAAAGGGTTGTTTACTATACTAACCTTCATTTCCCCAAACTCCTGGCCTGCACATAATGAACATGATGCTAATTATGTTCCCAGAACAAGGCATTCCCTAGATAAAGCAAGCCCAAGCTCTGACAAAGAGAATATAGACCTTACCAATGAAGTTGATAGACATCTACCGAAGAAAGACCTAGACGGTTTAATGAGTCTTTGAGGGCAGATACGACACTGCCTCTACCCAGTCTCCATGGTAGAGCTGCAAATTTTGTTGCAACCACTATATCTGTTGAGTCCCTTTGTTTTCTCTCTTTAATGAACCTGGACAGAGAGATAAGTAAGAAAAGAACACATCAGTGTCCTCAAGTCATCAAAACCATTCAATGGGAAAAGGTGTTTCAACACATAAACAGAACAAGAGTGCATAAGGTATGTCCATAGTAGTATAAGCCTACAATTCAAATGAAACTAGCAATAAAATGAACGCCATATCAAAAATACGACTTAAATAGTGTAGCTATGGAACAGGAGGTCTACTCATCAAATCCAACCACTACAAGTTTCCAATGATTTATTGCATAGTGTCATCTAAAGACATGGGACTCTCCTACTCAATCCTAAGCAGCAACCTGATAGTGTCTTATCAGACTTTAAGATTGAGACCAATGAAGTATCCCTCCTACCATTTGAGGTTGAGCTTTCCAACTAGTAGTCAAGAAACCAGGGATGAATCATGAAACATCCATTAGGCTGTCCATACCTTGACTCTGTCATCCTATGAGAATCTTTTGGAGGTGGGATTAGTTATCATGTAGACCCAATAGAAATATTACAAGGACATAAGATCTTTGTACCAAAATAGTCAAAGTACAAAATTTGTCAAAATAAGGATAAAAGGGAATGTTAATAGAAGTGAAAAAGATTGCCAATAATGATGTTCAAAGCTCATAATACAATACTATAGCTATTCACACAAGACATAGATCAGTTGATTTTCTTGATCAGATTGTGTTCAAGGTGTTGCCACCTAATTCGCACCTCAAGTCACGTGGCAGAAATCTTCAAGCCATTGGGTGCGACGTTGGGGGCAAGCTCAGGCCAAGTGCTGTCACCTAATACTCAGCTCCTTCGTCTAGGCCAAATCCTAGCGAAGCCAAGGGGGGTGGACCCTATGAAAAATAACCTAAGGTTGTTTCTAACTATGAAAGTACGAAACAACATATTTTCTAGGAGTTTTGAAATGGAAAGTGTTATCCACTTATTTGTACCATAGTTGGATTATCTGAGGAACCGCCAGTTGACAAACATGATAAATGTTTGATTCCAGTGTATCAGATGATCTGCCTTTGTGTCTAACCTGTTTTGGCTAGTCAGTTTTTTGTTTGAATAATTATGACCATGGCCCCGTGGGGTTTGTAATAAAATGTGCTAGTAGGGTGTTTTGAGTGGTTTGGTCTCCTAAGACGTAGAATTTCAACTAAGGTATTCCAGGGAATTTTTTGCCCTTGACAATTATGCTTTGCCTATAGCCGAGTATAATTAACGAGGTTTTCTTTCGCTTCCTCCAAAGTTGGAATGTCCGATTTTGAATTATGGGCCTTAGGGGGTTATTAGAGCCCAACTGAGTATATATAAACCTACTAGGCATTATTGGAATAGAGCATGGTCATGTCCTAAATCACTAGGACCCTCAAAAAAAATTCCGAAAAAGATTTACCAGACGCGTCAAATTTTTTTTTTTTTTTTTTTTTTTTTTTTCGTAAGTTTTAAATTAAATTTTTTCATAATTTAAATGGAAAAATTCAATTTGTAATAAGTTAGTCATCCGAAACCCGAATTCAGTGATTGAAGGCTCTAACCTTAAGCCAAAAATCATTCATGATCAGCCGGCCAACTATCTCCAAGTTTCAGAAGTTCATTCGGCCTCATAATTAATAATTTCTCAAAAAAGTCATTTATGGAGAAATTATTAATTAAAATATTAAAAATGAATATTTTGGAAAAAATCAAAAACTCTCCAAAATTAACCAAATTGAACAAAATAAAAGGCTAAATGACATGGCACGGAGCATTTATGATGATTCCAATCAATATCGATCAGTTTCAGATCAAGTATCGGAGTGTAGCAGTTGAACTATCAGTCAGAAATTTGCCCTCTTTGGTCAAATCCGTTTTTGGTTGAAGTGTGGGTTATCTATTGGTTGGGTGATTATTACGAGGGAGGATGAGCCACCTCACCCCCCCTCATTACTCCAACACTTAGTTACAACTCAGTTGCAGCTCAGTTCAACTCCAAATGATCATGCCGAGCTCATTCAATTACTCCGGTGTTACTCTTAGTTTGGTTTTAGGGTTTTAGCCTTCTCTCTTTGTATAAATAGAGGCTCTTTGAGCTCTATTAGGGTGGAACTTTTGTGGCAGAGTTACTCTGTACAAAATTGTATCAGGCTTTGCTTTAAATTTTTAATAAGAATTTCGACTTTTGAGGTCTATGAGCTCTTTGCATGTGGTATACATTTCATGGTTGAGGTGACATTGCTTCTAACCCTTTGCTTTTAAATACTTTGAATGAGATCAATTTTGTTTTGTTAAAGCTCAAGAAGGCCACTGTTGGCACGGTAGGGTAATAATTTGAAGTTCCAAGTTGATTATTTATGCAAAGTAAAGTAAGATCTTGATGAACATGAGTAGTCAGTAATACGTAGTGTTGATCCTGATTTATTTTTCTTAGCATACTTTCATATGATTTGATCTCACTTCGTGTTTAAGTTTTGGTGTTATTAGGTTTCACAGGTTGAAGAAGGGTGTGAGTTCAGCTACATCTAGCCCAAGCTTCAAGCAACCTCTTTGTTTTAACACTTTGTGATTGCATGACCTACACAGATCGCATTCTTCTCTTACAAAAGAAAGCTGGAAACTTCTCTTCTGCTCTTGTGTTCCATCCACAAGAACCCCTTCTTTTTTACCCTTTCCTTTTTTGTTTTGCATTGCTTAAGAAGTAGATCCACTCTTTCATTGCTTATATTTAGATCTGTCTTCTTTAAGCTTTGTTAGATCTAGTATTAGTCATTAGATCTAGGAAGAAGTTTGTACTTTCCATGCAAAATTTTCAAAAATTTTGTAAGTACAAAAAAAATTTATAAAATTTTTTTGTTTGCATTATCTTTCCTATTATTTTTTAGTATTGTTAGCTTGTTGATTTTTTATTTTGTGACAAGTACAGCGGAAGTGCTGGAAAAAATTTGAAGATTCAAGGCTTTAAAAAGACTCATTATCCCCCTTTCTTCATTCCTCTTTCTCAGCTCAATCCGGAAGCCTTCCAAGGATAGAAAAAGAGACAAAAAGCATCAAAAGAAAGGCATTGTAAAGAATTAATAAAAGAGCAAGTGGGATTAAGGCTTCCACACCCCACTTCCCCCATTTGGGGGAAGGCTGTATCGTCTCATTGTCATGCTTTTCATTTTTGGTTTAAATTGCTAATGGTAGAATAGGGTAGGATAGTTGCATAATCAAGTAGTTCATGTTTTGATTAATTTATTATGTTTTTGAAAATGAAGTAAAAATACTGATTTGATTGTTTGATTAAATATTGCATAAGTTCTTACTGTATACTTACCCCCTTTCTTTCCCGATTAGGGCCCTAAAAAGCCTGAAAGAGACTCTTGGGTAGTTAGATTTTTTATGTTTTATGTCTTTTTCAAGTTTAACAAATTAAGTAAGATTCTTGAACTTGCAGTAACACAAGTCAAGAGCACTCTCTATCAGAGAGCATTCATAGAACTGCATACCCCTGCATTAGGCATCTTAGATTAAATAAGTCTCTTGAACCACTATCATAAGAAGGAGTCAAGAGCGCTCTCTGTCAGAGAGTCCTACTTAATTAATTTAATAAAACTTGCAACACACCCCCTTAATTAATTAACTTCGTTCTCTCCTTGCCGGAGTATGCTCTGACCGATCTCAAATCAGAGTACCCAGAAACGGCACTGGATCTTTAATCTTGCAAGAGTAACTTAATAAAACGTAAAACCCCGTAACCAACGCACCGACGTTGCAGAGAACCTTCTAAAGTACTTCCTAATAGAGGCGCCGAAACTCTGATGTCTAAGCTTCTCAGCTAGTTGGTCAATCTTTGCGATACCAGCCTGGGATACTAGGCGGGCCTGACATGTCTTCAACGAAGTGAACTTGGAATTTTCTTCCGGATTTTGACAAACCTTCATTGACACCCTAATCAAGAGCACATAAAATTCTTAAAACCTACCAAGAGCACTCGCACAATCTAATACTCACTAGTTTGATTTCTAGACTTGTGTTTAATTCTCTTGCACATTTCAGTATCATTGACTCCATAAGGCACTAGTCCTTTTTAGTCTGCATAATTATCTTATTTTGATCAATTGTCTGTGGTTTATTATAATCTATTTCTCTGAATGCATAATTAAAGTCTGGAATCATTACTCATCTTTCAATCTCTTGTTAGCAACGTGAATTGCTTTTGATTATGTGTCAAACTCATAATAAACAAACACCTTTAAATCACAATAACTCCTAAACAACACCCATCCACATCTGCAACCTTTTAAAACACTTTAACAACTTAAGAGCCATAGAAACTCTTTTGTAGGGACTACCCCACTTGGCTTCGTTAGGAGTTAGCCTAAACGGAGGAGCTAGGAGTAGGTGACAGTACCTAGCTCTGTGCTTTCCCCCAAGTTCACACCTCTCCACTTTCTTAAGTGAGGAGACAGCTTTCAGAAGATTTCTGCTGCTAATGTGCAATCGGCGGACAACAGAAAGAATTAAAATGTCACCTACCAACTACTACAAGTAAATTACTCTTAGCAACCTGTTGCCGCCTAATACACACTTTATGACACGAGGAAGTCTCCAACCCGCTTTGTGTGTCCTTGGGGGCAAGTTAGAGCTGGGGACCACTGTCACCAAGTCTACCAACTCCTCCGTTTAGGCCAAATCCCAACAGAGCCAAGGGGGGTAGTCCCTACAGGGAGGTTTATTAACAATTTAGTTAAAGGAATTTTATTTGATTAAGGTTACAAGGTTACAAGATCAGTGCCTAGATTAAATGGAGTCAAAAGATTACAAGTTACAAACTTAAAAAGAATTAAGAATGATTATCCACAGTTGTCTAAGCTAAGCATGATCTATACAATGATACCTGAAAGGAAACAAGATATACACCGGATGAACAAGTTATTATGCCAAATATCAAACGACAGATTGCTTTCAAGTTACAAGATTGAACAATGTTTTACTCAAGCATGCCATAATCCTTTAAAGATATTATACTTGAAAGTGCAAGGTACTGAAATGAAATTGAGATGCTTGCAAGATGTACTTGTAAAATGAAAGCCTTGAAAATAAAGGACTTTGAAGCAAATACAGAAACAGAAATATGGGTCAGACGTTTTGCAATGTCTCTTGGTTTCTTTTAGGTAAATTTTATTAAAGTTGAAGTCTTGGATAAAGTTTTAGATCCGGTGGTGTAACTACCCCAATCTAGTATTTCTCAAGTCAAAGAGGGAATGCCGGTGTGCTCAAAACAGTGGAAACAAGTCCACCTGTAGCTCCTAGGTCAAACCCCACTGCCCTGGTGCTCAACAAGGAGGACGTAGAACGCCTAGAGACCCCCACGGTCTTCTACTCCAACTAGCTTCTGAGGTCACTGTTTTTAATCAACCGAAAATATAGCAAGATGGATGCCTATTAAACTAGAGCCCCTAAACCCTTCCGTTTTAAAAACCCTTGATCCGATTTCCCTAAAGGGAGATAACAGAGGGCAGAGGATACACGGACGGATGTTAGGTTGTGTTATCCACTTATTTCTACCATAGTTGGATTAGTTGAGGAGCCGCCATTTGACAAACATGATAAATGTTTGTGTTCCAGTGTATCAGATGATCTGCCTTTGTGCCTAGCCAGTTTTGGCTAGTCAATTTTTGTTTTAAGTAATTATGACCATGGCCACGCGAGGTTTGTAATAAAATGTGCTAGTAGGGTGTTTTTGAGTGGTTTGGTCTCCTAAGGCGTAGAATTTCAACTAAGGTATTCCAGGGAGTTTTTTTCCCTTGACAATTATGCTTTGCCTATAGCCGAGTATAATCGACGAGGTTTTCTCCCGCTTCCTCCAAAACTGGAATGCCTGATTTTGAATTGTGGGCCTTGGGGGGTTATAAGAGCCCAACTGAGTACGTATAAACCTACTAGACATTATTAGAATAGACTATGATCATGTCCTAAGTCACTAAGACCCTCAGAAAAAATTCCAAAAAGATTTTACCGGACGCGTTGGATTTAGGATTTTAATTATTTTTTTAATTTTTTTATTTTTCTTAAGTTTTTAATTAAACTTTTCCATAATTTAAATGGAAAAATTCAAAATGTAGTAAGTCAGCCATCTGGGGTCCAAATTCAGTGATTGAAGGCCCTAACCTTAAGCCAAAAATCATTCATGATCAACCGGCCAGCTATTCCCAAGTTTCAGATGTTCATTCAGCCTCATAATTAATAATTTCTCAAAAAGGTCATTTACGGAGAAATTATTAATTAAAATATTAAAAATGAATATTTTGGAGAAAATAAAAAACTCTCCAAAATAAACCAAATTGAATAAAATAGAAGGCTAAATGACATGGCACGGAGCATTTATGATGATTCCAATCAATATCGATCAATTTTAGATCAAGTATCGAAGTGTAGCAGTTGAACTATCAGTCAAAAATTTGCCCTCTTTGGTCAAATCCGTTTTTGGTTGAAGTGTGGATTATCTATTGGTTGGGTGATCATTACGAGGGAGGATGAGCCACCTCACCCCCCCCCCTCATTACTCCACAACTCAATTACAACTCAGTTGCAGCTCAGTTCAACTCCAAATCATCATGCCAAGCTCATTCAATTACTCTGGTGTTACTCTTAGTCTGGATTTAGGGATTTGAGCCCTATTTTCTTTCCATTTTGTATAAGTAGAGACTCTTTTGAGCTCTACATCATTGGATTTTTGGCATAGAAACTCTGGAGAATTTCTATTGTAATATTTTGCTTAAAATTTAATAAAGTTGATGACTTTGGAGGTCAAAGCGGAAGCTCTATGTTGGTCACGATTCACCGTGTGAGGTGATACCTTTCTTTGTTCCTTTCTTTATGGATTCTTAAGCATTTGATTGTGTAAATTTTGAAGGCTAACAATCTAGCACTATTTCATATAATCTATGCTTTTCTCTTGAAGACTGTGTGCTTTCAGGTATCGTCCAATATACAGGGGCTTTTTTATGGTTAACATTCATTCTGCAGGTTTCACAAGAAGTCATTCTCTTTCAGGAAAATCGAAAAGCACAATTTCTTTGCCTCATCCATCAAGTAAAAGAAATCTTTCCGGTTGCTTTTTTCAAGTTTAATCGAAGTTTCTCCTTTCTCAATATTTCCATGTGTCTCATGTTCGTTTTGACCTGAGAAAGTAGCTTGGGATTTGATCCCAAGTGCCACATAATTTTGTGGCTACTTCTCTTTCCCCACTAGCATCTTTGCATACATCCAGCTAGTCTAGACGATTTCAGGACTAGTGCTTCTAGTGGTCACCTTGTTTGAAAGTTGATCCCACCTTTTGTTGATTATTGATTGATTTTCCCCCCTTATTCTAGGTTGGATTCGGCCTCCTTCCGCCTTATTGTGTGTTTTTCTTCTTGGTTTTCGTCACTGCCCTCTTTTTTCATTTTTATTGCAGCCACTTTTCTCTCTTATCGTTGTCCCGTTTTGTAATGTCCTCTTCCGATTAGGCCTTGAGGCCCAAAACCGCTAACCTATGTGATTCCTATGGGTTTGGGCGGTTATTGACAGTTAGGGAATCAGCTAAGGACTGATGCCATCCATAGAAGATCTAGGGCATCATCATTAGGTCAAGAAGGGCCACCGGGGCCAAAGGCCACCTTCGTGCATGCCATCCAAGCATTATTTAATGATGCATGCACTCATTAAGTCTCCATCCGCATGCATGCAAGTCAATTGCAAATTAGAAGATAAAGTGACCTAATTAGGTCAAAGATTAGGGTTTTCGCAGTTGAAAGTTATAAAAGGAGGATAAAGCGAAAGGAGACTTCACTTTTTGATGATCATTATTTTGGGAGCTCTTGGATAGCAGCATAGCGTGCCGCACAGCAGTTGGGGTTGGAGACAGAGTCTTCAACTAGCGGGGTTTCGGCAGTGAAACATCTGCCCTAGTCTCATTCAGGGTAAGCCATACAGGTTCACCATTTTCTCTTACATTCATTCATAGTTATCCAGTATACGGTATAGATTGTTGCAGGAACACGTGTGCAGCCGTAAGGGGGGGTTTTCAGCCAGAAAGCCCTAATCAGTTGCTGGGTCTTCAGATCTCAGTTTTGCTTCGAAACTCAGGCACCATTCTCATCATCAGCATCTTACTCCGGCATCCGGTAATTATCAGATCCGACTATGCTCATCCGAAGCAGTTATCAGCAATTTCAGGATCAAGGGGGCATGAGCAGCTGCCTCTCTAGAACAATTCGCTAGCTTTCCTAGAGACCTTAGAAACTCCGCATGTACCAGGCATTCTCTCCGGCACGGGAAGGCTATCAGTCCTGCAAATCGGTAGCTTCATCGGACACCTCCTTCACTGAAAAAGTCACCCTTATCTGATCTGGGTTCTTCTTGTTGGGGTTTCGTCGGATGTAGAAGATAGCTGTCCATCTCCGATTCAGTTCTTGATGCTTGCATACTCTCTCAGGAGCAGTCCAGCTGGCTTATTAGTGGCAAGTGTTCATTCTATCTCACAAACCCTAACCCTAATTTTTGCTATAAAATAGGGATTTTTGCATGGCAGTTTGCATGCCCAGTTGTATCAGCATATTCGCTTAGAAATAGAAAATATCGGGATTTGGGATATTACACATTTTTACCTTTTTTTTGCAGCTCATTGATTGTTTAGTTCGCTGCCCTATTCTTCCCTTCTTTTGCACCTAATTTCCTGTTTTTGATCCTCCCTTTTGCCTCTCTTTTCCTCCTTTATTTCAGCCCTCTTTTGCCCTCTTTTTGCTCTTTTCTATCTTCTTCCTTTTTCCCTCTTTGCAGGTTTGAAAGAAAGGTTCTCAACAAAAAGATAAATCACTCTTCTTTTTATATAAAATCCACAAATAAAGTTTCATGTTAGTCTTCTAGCTTTATTTCAAAAGTCCTTTCAAGGGTTGAATTCCCAAGGCAAATTGTAAATCTCAATAAAGTTTATCTTTTTGTTTGAGTGGAGTTTTTAAGTCCTCACTCTCAACCTCTCCCATTTGGGGAGGTTTGTGGTGTTCTTATTTTTTATGTGCTTATTAGATTAGATGTGCTTGTGCTTAGAATAATCTCAATATCTTTCTTAGAATACTAATTGCTAAATTAGCCCATTTTGCTTCATTAACCAAGTTGATTACTTCATCTCCTAAATTTTTATCTTTCAATAAGTAAATCAACTGTTTAAACTTTAAAGTAGAAATCTCTTGAATCTCACTTTGTGGATCAAGAGTGCTCTCTATCGGAGAGTTGTCTTTTATTTCGATTTTTACTTACCCCTATGCTCTCCTGATTAGGGCCTAAAAACCTGAAAGAGATTCTTGGGTAGATTAGTCTTTCTTACATTTTTGTAAATTAATTAATAAATCTTTAAAGTCTCTTGAACTTGCAGCAATCCAAGTCAAGAGCACTCTCTATCGGAGAGCATTCCCACTGCATATCTTTGCATCAAGCATATAGTTTAGCTAAGTCTCTTGAACTTTTGTCATAAGATAAAGTCAAGAGCGCTCTCTATTGGAGGGTTTTAATCAATTTACTTAATAAAATTTTGCAACTCATATTTCCCCGCTTAATTAATTTATCTCGTTGTTTCCTTGCCTAAGTATGCTCTGACCGACCTAAAAATCGGAATACCCAGAAACGACATTGGATTGTTAATCTTACAAGACTCATCTTAATAAAAAATTTATCCCATAACCGACACACCGACATTGTAGAAAACTTCCTAAGTCATTCCTAGTAAAGGCGCCGAAACTCCCCGCTGTCTAGAGTCTCAGCTAGCTGGTCAATCTTCGCGATACCAACCTGAGATACTGGGCGGGCTGTCATGTCTCCAATGGATTAACTTGGAATATTTTCCTGGCTGATCTTGTGATACCTTTTGTTGAAGCCCTAAACAAGACCATTTAAAAAACATTTAAAATATACCAAGAGCACTCGCATAACATCCACTAGCTTTATTTCAGGACTTGGTTTTATCTCTTTAATCATTACAAAGCTTCAACTCCATAAGGCACTGGTCTATTAATTTATGCGTGATTGTTACATCTGGATCATTTGTCTTTAACTTATAAAATCTTTATCTGTGAATGCATCTTTATCTCACAAGTCTTGATATACTGTTCATCTTTTAATCCAGTACAGCAACGTGGATTGCTTTTGTCTTGTGTTCAAAATTTATAAATTTAAATCATCTTTTATCATAATAACTCCTAAACAACACCCATCCGCATCCAAACATAAAAACTTAACTTAAAACATTCAGCCATAGAAATATCTTTGTTAGGGACTACCCCCCTTGGCTTCGTTAGAAGTTAGCCTAAACAGAGGAGCTAGGAGTAGGTGACAGTACCTGGCTCTATGCTTTCCCCCAAGGTCACACCTTGTTATCACCAACCTTGTAGTTGCCTGTGTGAGGTGGATCCAGGATGGATGGTAGAGGGGCAAGCAACTAAGGGGGTGGAACCAAGACTGCTTAGACTCCCAAATGGATGGTTGTCACGCCAATCAAGGCAACCTTCACTTTATGTTATCTAAGTCCAAGACAACAACGGGGCAGACCCGGATCTACTCCCGACAGGAGAGATCAAACCTAGACACTAGAACAGATCAAATGTGGCTTTGAGGTACATAAGGTGTAAGGTAAATGGAAACCCTAGCTCTAGGGTTTAGGTACTCGCAAATGATGGAGATGACCACTGTCTTGGGAAACATAACTGTGACAAGGTGAGCAAGGACAGAGTTGGGACCGTCTAGTACCAAGGAGATAGACTCAGTGAAAGATATGAAAGTATCAGGTAACTTGAGTTATCAAGGAATGTTGGAAAAGAGAACGGGAGTAAAGTCAATTTAGGGCTAGCGCTAGAGATAGGAGATCAGTGTCTTTTGTGCATTGGGCAATGGAGTTAGTATCAACACAACGTTTCAGTGAACCCATCTGGGATATACCCTAATCTATGGACCCAGAAAAGGATTTGGCCCAGAAGATTCAGGTTACAGGATAATCAGCAGAAGGAGGGCTAGCGTTAGGGTTTGGAGAGGCAGATCTGCAGATCTAGAGCCACCACGAGACTATCAGCTTGGCGTTGGAGCGGAAATGAGATCAGGATGACCCGATCTACAAACCTAAGTCAGAAAACTGCAGGAAAAATTAGATCTGAAAAAATCAAAATCTGATGAGGGGGCTAGGAGGCTGAAAGTCAGTTTTTCAAATCTAGGGCAACCTGGCAGGAACTAGCTCAGTGTTGGGGTTGTTCTGGAGTGCTCAAGCCTTGATCTATCAGCCTAGCCTTTCAGATTTCAGAAAAAATAAACTCCGAAAAAGTCCAGTTTTCAATGAAGGCGCTAGGGCTGTTTTCAGTCTAAAACAAAGATCTAGGTCAAACTGCCATGAATCTGGACAGCGTTGAGGGTGATTTGGACTGTGTGGGACCCGATCTATCAGTCTATGAAGTCAAAAATAAAATCAAAATCAAAACCCTAGCAGGTCAAATTTTCATTAGGGGCGTTATGCAGTTTTCAAGCTAAAAATCAGATCTAGGTCAAACCAGCAGGAATTTAAGCAACGTTGCAGTAGATTCAGTGAAGGGGAGGCCCGATCTATGAAACCCAGAAGTGGTTTGGCCAAAGATCGGACGGTTCCTAGATTTAGTACTTTTTAGGGTTTTTTAATATTTTAGGAATTTTCAGAAAAATGGAAGGAAAAGCAGGTACAATGGATTCATATCTATTAAAGAGGAGAGTTACCTGTTGGATCGTATCTGGAAATGCTTGTAGAAGTCTTAACAGTGATGATCCTTGCTATCCTGATCAATTCTGGAAGATCCAAGTGATTTCTATGACGGATGTAAGCCCCAACCCACCAATGCGCCCCCTCCCCTGCATGAGCAAATGTCAACAATATCAGATTTGCCAATACAAGATAAAGAAACCAAATGCTACAGAAAAGTAAAACGAAGTAATCATAGATCACAATGAAACTAATGAAAACCCCCTGATCCAAGACGAAGAAAACTAAACGAGTTGAGGTCCCCCCGCAAAAACGCTCCAGCCAAAATGCCCTCCTGTAGACAAGACAATGATAGCAAAAAAATATAGATCTCACATGAATTTCCACAATGCTAGGAAGCAGAAGACTATCCAATCACCATTTGAGAACAT
>LPNX010612441.1:18044-28692 GCA_001517045.1 Pseudotsuga menziesii
CTCAAAAATAGGTGTGGGCCCAATCAGGTGTTGCAACTGCTAAAGAAGGTGTGGAGGACATCACTCTCATCATTATGACTCCTCCCATGTCATTTCCTTGTCTCAGTAGCCTAAGTCGATTTCTTCAACAGCCATTTAATCATTTTTTAATCTGCCTTGGGAAACGTGAACCTGCCAAAACAACCTCCTAGGGTGTCTACGTTGTCAAACTGAGCCCACTAGCCTCTCTGGGATGGGGGTACTATGGTACAAACAAGTGGCTACACCCCCTATGCCCATAAAACACTCTAAGAGATCCAACTGAAACATCTCCCTGCTCAGACATATAAACCTGTGAAGAAAAATTGCATCAGAAAAGCAGAATGAGCCTGATCATATCTGCAAGTGCCCGAAACTGGAAATAAACTGTCTCATTAGACTCAAAGAGTCCAAATCCATCTAAAGTGTATACTCATAGCCCTCACAGGTCTCTATCTGATCATCAACCATATCCAATAAACAATATAACCATCTGTAAATGATCAGACACCAATAATAACTCCGTCTATCATCCATTTGCTGCAAGTTTTAAAAGGCTAAGACATGCTCTACAATTCATTCAAGCAACAATCACAACATGTAGTAGTCATTTCACTGGCGATACATCAACCACATATATAAGGATTTATTTATTATTACTCAGACTAGACTTTCAGGACTATACTCATTTCATAGTTGTAGCCAATTTGCTAGTGAAGGGTAAAGGATGAAATTGACAAGGAAAATGATGACTTCCTACTTAACATCATGACACTTTGGATATGGAAAGGGAATACTCACTATAACCAATGCCGGACAAACAACAACACAAGGAATGGCAGTGCCTCACAAATGGTTGAGTTGTTTAGAGAGTGCTTATTCAATTTAGACATCATGTCTACATCAAGTTAGATCCAGGTTCATTAGGACCATCAATTTTATTTCCATGGCTTTTTTGGCTTATATGACCCTTTGGGACTTCACTAATGCTTAAAAGCACAGCTAATCACAACTTTCATCCGGGACATATTTATATTTATAAGGTCAGCAATATTTGGATATAGCATATTTTTAACCATTGCTTTTTTGGACCTTTTCTTATACCCTTCAAGGAGTATTTTAGCATTTCATTGCTCTTGCCCTTTTTCACATATGTTAAGAAACACAGTTTTAGCATTTTCATTTTCCATGAGTGCATATAAAATATTTCCAATGCAGGTAGTACATGAGCTTTCAATTTTAGCCAACAACATCTCAAGTGACCAGGGGAAGTTCTGCACAGTGCCAAACATCGGGACAACCGACTAGAATGATTTAGACATACAATCCAACTCACCAAAGGCAAGATCTGTCACCAACTCAGAGCCGAGACACAATATAAACAGGGAGCCTTGTCCAACAAAGGTTCTAGCGGGGAAAGGTCCTCCATGCCATAAGTCAAGAAGTCAGCCGGGTTGAAAACTAAACTAGAAGGTAATGGATGGGTGGAGATAGTGAATGATGAAGCCAACACTAGCAAGCCAAAACAATGGTGGAAGTGACTACCTCTACCTCTATTCTCCGTAAGGAGGGTAAAACCAATGAGTATAGATCAAGAACTTCCAAGTCTAAG
This sequence comes from Pseudotsuga menziesii, assembly GCA_001517045.1. Lineage (NCBI taxonomy): Eukaryota > Viridiplantae > Streptophyta > Pinopsida > Pinales > Pinaceae > Pseudotsuga > Pseudotsuga menziesii. Next base: position 19,675 of record LPNX010612441.1, read on the forward strand.
TAGAGACATCAATACATAATACAAAATACAACCAAGTCCATATAATTATGACCTCCAGATCATGACACCACATGTTAATACATGTCACAAAAATGAGTATAAGAGCAATGATAACCATAACACAATATAAAAAGCTGAGTCATAATCATGCAATATAATCCATCTGAAACATCATATGTCCAATGAGAAAGCACTGATATAAAACTGGGCATCAATAACTACTCTGTAATGACTAAATGGCTACATCGGTCCTCAGATCCGAGTGTCCTGAGACTCAGTCCTGACATGGGAGAGTACAATAGTCCACCAATACAATAATGATCCGTCAAAACTGCTCATCTCAGCATCTCATATGTAAGAGATCTGGTTGAAAAAGGTACTGTGTCTGAAAAAAAGAATATGGTAGCCTGGCTACTATATATGTGATAACATACCTCTCCCACTTTCTTAAGTGAGGAGACAGCTTTCGAAAGATTTCTGCTGCTGGTGTGCAATCGGTGAACAACATCTTTTGGCGCCGTTGCCGGGGACAAATCTTTTTGTTCCTGGACGACCTTTGTTTCTTTTTAGTTTTTTACCTTTTTTCCTCTTTTTGGTAGATTTTTAGTCCAATCACTCTCAGGAATTAGACTCGAATCCACCTGGCGACTCCACTGTCAGTTAACACCTCAAGGTATTCAACTAGAAGAACCTCTGAAGGTTTGCTCAATTTCATCCCTAACCCTGGAAAGGTTTATAGGAGGAGACTGAACAAACTAACTTCTCGTAGGATCCTTGTAGAACTTGGATCTGAGTCTGTTTCAGACATCCACTTTTTATTTCAAGAAAACTTAGAAAATTTTCAAAACAATAACTGTTTTCTTAACACAATGGGTGAGTTTTTTACTCAACTCAATTTCACTCAGATAGCAGGTCAGCCCCACGATATTCCTGAAAAAGCTATTGATAAGCTTGTCACTTTCACAGGCACTGATGCCTCTACCTCTACTGAGCAACATCTCAGAAACTTTTCCAGACACTGTGGTTCCTATGTCAGAGGTACTGACAAGCATGAAGATGTATACATGACCCTTTTTGCTCTATCTTTGGATGGTAAAGCTAGAAACTAGTATGACAACTTGCCGAACAACTCTTTCACTGCCATAGCTATTGTCACTTTCACAGGCACTGATGCCTCTACCTCTACTGAGCAACATCTCAAAAACTTTTCCAGACACTGTGGTTCCTATGTCAGAGGTACTGACAAGCATGAAGATGTATACATGACCCTTTTTGCTCTATCTTTGGATGGTAAAGCTCGAAACTAGTATGACAACTTGCCGAACAACTCTTTCACTACCATAGCGGACTTCAAGTCTGCTTTCCTCGGAAAATTTGGCAGTAAAAAGGAACCTAGACATCTAGTGGTAGCCTTGACTAGTATGAAGAAGTCTGATATGGAAACCATGGATGAATTCAACGATAGTTTCACAGAGTTGTCAAATTCCATCTCTGCCACTTATGCTCCTCCTGCGGCATCTACTTTGGATTATTACATAAAAGCATTAAGTGGCAAGATCCAGTACCAGATTAGAGACAAGGAACCAACCACATTGCTTCAAGCTCAAAATTTGGCCATTAAAATTGATAAGAACACGCAGTCTTCAGGAGAGTCAAACATCCAGGGTTACTCTAGATCGTTTACTCCTCTAAAAACTGTGGAAACTAGAGAAAAAGAGTCATTAAACGAGGCATATGAAAAGAAGCTCATGGACCTAACAGAAAAAATGCAAGACATAGAAAGGAAGCACTTAGCGCAGATTAAAGAGGTTCAGAATAGGGTCATAACTATTGAAAGAACTCAACCTCCACCACCTCCTAGAACATTTCCTGCAAAACCAACATGGCAAAGAAAAAATCCCAACCGTGAACAGAGGCCTCCTTATCAGCTAGAGGTTGTTAATGTGGTTGAAACTTACACGCCATTTTGTAGAGCATGTGAAGACCTTCATGAAGAATCTTCTTGCTATTTTTCTTGCTATATTCAGGAGCATGATTTTCCAGAGGGTTGTGGTCCTAAAGCATCATCAAGCGATCCTGAGTACATAAACTATGTAGATGACATGCATGATATTTCCAGAGAAAGTTGGAGAGAGGCAAAACAATATTCAACAGAGCCTGAGTACATTAACGCAGTTGGACAACTTCATCATGTCACCATAGAAACCCGGGGTCAAGTCGAAGATTATAGTTAACAATTGGATCACCTCACTAAAAACTTTGGTACTAATCCTACAAATGAGAATAATAATGATAGTTTGGAAGGTTTACTACCTTGTGACCTTTTTTCTGAAGAAGATGACTATGATCATGAGGAGGGATATAGCCAAGGATGTGATACAAGTGAGGAAGAATCCCTTTCTTCTGAGATGGATGACAACTACGAGACTTTAATTGAAAATCCAATCTTAGAAGTTTCATGTGATGAGAGTCCTCCATGCTCTCCATCGGATGACAAATATTTGGAAAGTTGGGTCCCATGTGATATCATTGAAACCCAGCTTTTTGAAGAAGATTGTTTTAAGCAGAATGAGGAGTGTAGCCAGGGACTTGATACCAGTGATGAGGCATCTCTCATATCCAACATAGATGGCGATGATGATTATTGGACTTATAATGAAAATCCAACCTATGATATTTTTGAGAATCTCATCTAGGATGTGTCCAGTGAGGGGAGTGTTTATTCTGAGACTTATGAAAGTTGTAAAGAAGAACAGTTAGAGTTTCCATATGATCAGTCAGAATTGTATCTGAGTATCTGTAATAAGGATTTGAAAAGGCAGTGTGGTGAAGAATCAGATGGGATACAACTAATTGAAGTTTTTTCTCAACCATTGTCTTCACATATAGATGTTCCTTATGTTTTGGAGCAGCTTGAAGCTTATACAACGAGTTATTATTTGATAAGCCTTGATGATCAGCATGATGGAGTGGTCGACCTACCGCATCATCTCGATTTGCATCAATGTTACAAATATCGTGTCGGTGAATATATCGCCGAGGGTCCAAAAAAATATTATCGGATTTATCGGCGAAAATGTCGGCAAACATCGGCAATGTAAAAAAATACAAAAATATTCATTTTTTTTCAATTTTCTAAACATCTAAAGCAACAAAAACATCAAATAAACACATTGCTACATGAATATGGAAATAAAACTGATATATAAGATGTATAAGAGGTCTAGTGATACATCACACATCAAAAATGAAACGTGCCTTGGATCTTCAGTCCTCGACTCATGAATCACCAAAAAAATATAGTCAATGTTTTATGTAATAATAAATATGTAATATGTATCTCATATGCAATGAAATCAACCAAATAAAGTAAACTATGAATTCCCTCTACCCCTTTTACGGGTAAAGGTAATCGCTCTAGTAATGGCTCTGCCTCTAGAGCTAGAAATCCCAAGCGCTCGTGGAGCTCGTCGTGGACTTCCTCGTCCTCTAGAAGTTCCTGGAAACTGATGTACTCTAGAAGAACTAGAAGAATGATGAGGTACTGGACCCTCATCAAGTCCTCTACCACCACTACTGCTACCACTGCCCATATATCTAGCTCTCTCTAACTGAAACTGTGGCTGTGAAAGTGGTGGCTGTGAAACAGAAACTGGTGTCTGTGCAATCGATGGCTGTGTGGTTGGTGGCTCTGCAACTGGTGGCTGTGTGGCTGGTGGCTCCGATGGTGGCACAATCTCAGGTGCGTCTAACCACTCATCGTCCCATGTCTCAGTCTCCATGTCCTGTGTATCATCCTCTAACCAATCAGGGGCTTCCTCCATAATAGGTCCCTCAATCTCCGCTCTCCATGCAGCAGTGGTGTCAATGTGATCCAATGAAATGGCCTCCACCTCAGGTTTTTTTGCAAGCTGCTTCATCCACAACCTGAGATTGTAGGAGACGTACACTAGATCATTCAGGCGTTGGGTATCCAACCTGTATGATTACCATAAATTTATCCAATTAGAATTTAGAATACATAAATTACCCATGTGACATAAATTACAAGTTATAATGAATTCAGAATTTAATTTCAAATTCTCAAACCTGTTGCGCTTCTTGGTGTGTATCTTTTCAAATACACTCCAGTTGCGCTCACAACCAGAAGAACTACATGTTTGGCTTAGGATCCGAACAACAAGCTTTTGGAGATGGGGTACTCGTCTTCCTTAGGTTTCCCACCAAGTATCTACAATGAATTGGATAAACATAAGAAAAGACATTGAAAATTTGAAACATAAAACAAAGAAAGTAATGAAATTAAATTTTGAAACAAGGTGAAACTTAATTGGGATTATGTTCTTCCTATCATTAATAGCCAAAGCCAAATGTTCCCATGGCCCTCCGATAGATCTCCAACTCTTTGGAAATCTCTAAACGGTCAGCTGCACTTTGCACCATCCTCTGGACACACTCCAAGAACCCATCCATTACCTTTGCATCAAAGTCGAAGCCACATGAGTAAGAGAATGCGGGGTTGAGGAATAGGCCTGCAGCATGAATGGGGCAATGAAGTGTTTTGTTCCATTGCTGATCAATCACCTCCCATATCAATTGTTGTTTCGCTTGCCCCTCTTCCCCCTTGTCCTCATAGTAGGCATTAATGGCCTCTTTGGCCCTATCCATGGCCTCATACAAGTAGCCCATTGCGGGCTTGTCTCCATCAACCAAGCGTAGAACCCTTACCAAAGGTTCACATACAGTACACACCTCCTTCACCCCATCCCAAAAGCTCTCCTAGTATGACACTAGCCTGAATATGTCATGTCCCTCCGGTTTAGTGCTAATTGATAAAGAACGCCACTCAGCTGAAAGGAACATAGTCTGCAAGTCCCACATAGAAGTAAGGAGAGACTGAAGAGAGATGAAACAAGTGGCAAACCGAGTGATGGCAGGACGGACCAACTCCCGATCATGAGTGAACTTCCTCATCAAGCTAAGCACAGAAGCATGATTGTATATAAATTTGGTGATGCTTCTTGCTGAATGAATGACATCCTTGATAAATTGGATCTTCCCCATATCCTCTAAGATCAAGTCAATACAATGTGCTGCACAAGGTGTCCAAAACAAAGTTGGATGCCTGTCCGTAAGCATCCTACCGGCTGCCACATAATTCGCAGCATTGTCCGTTACTACTTGGACAAAATGCTACGAACCAATCTCTTGGATGAACTCATCCAACAACTGACATAGTAATGCTGCATCTTTGACCTGTGCAGATGCATCCACGGATTTTATAAACATTATGCCTCGAGGACAATGAACCAAAGAGTTGAGAAAGGTCCTACCCTTCTTATCACTCCAACCATCTGACATCACGGTGCATCCTGTGGCCTCCCATGAACGTCGAAGCTCCTCCAACCTAGCAGTGCAATCGACCTTTTCATCATCAAGGATGGGCCCTCTCAACTCCTCATAAATGGGGGGCTTATACCCCGGCCCAACAACAGCAACAGCTTCGAACAATGGCACATAGAATGGGTTCCTCGCAAAGTGGAATGGAATATCACTCCACAAAAGACATCAACCCACAAGTTTATCTGCTTCCTTTTTCTCTTTTATCTTGTACATTGACTTTATACTTGGTTGTGCACCAGGACCAAATCTCGACAAAATGTGAGAAATAGAATGTGTCTATAATGTCCCCTTCCAATTAGGCCTTGAGGCCCAAAACCGCTAACCTATGTGATTCCTGTGGGTTCAAGCAGTCACTGACAGCTAGGGGATTAGCTAAGGACTGATGCCATCCACAGAAGATCTAGGGCATCATCATTAGGTCAAGAAGGGCCACTGGGGCCAAAGGCCACCTTTGTGCATGTCATCCCAGCATTATTTAATGATGCATGCACTCTTTAAGTCTCCATCCGCATGCATGCAAGTCAACGTCAAATTAGAAGATAAAGTGACCTAATTAGGTCAAAGATTAGGGTTTTCGCAGTTGAACATTATAAATAAAGGATAAAGCAAAAGGAGACGTCACTTTGGATTATGATTATTTTTAGAGCTCTTGGTTAGCAGCACAGCAGTTGGGGTTGGAGACGGAGTCTTCAGCTAACAGGATTTCGGCAGTGAAACATCTGCCCTAGTCTTATTCAGGGTAAGCCATACTGGTTCACCACTTGTTCTTCATTCATTCATCAGTTATCTAGCATATGGTATAGATCGTTGCAGAGACACGTGTGCAGCCGTAAAAAGGGGGTTTTCAGCCGAAAAGCCCTATTCAGCTATGGGGCCTTCAGATCTCAGTTTCCTTCCGAAACTCAGGCACCATTCTCATCATTAGCATCATACTCCGGTACCCGGTGATTATCAAACCCCTCCGTGCTCATCCGGAACAGTTATCAGCAGTTTCGGGATTCCAGGGGCGTGAGCAGCTGTCTCCCAGAGGCATGTCGCTATCCTGCCTAGAGGACTCAGAAATCACTCTTGTATCAAGCATTCTCTCCGGCACAGAAAGGCTATCAGCCCTGCAAATCCGCAGCTCCATCGGACACCTCCTTCCCTGAGGGCGTCATCCTTTTCTGACTGGGCGTCTTGCTGCTAGGGGTTCACCGTAGCAGAGGAGATCAGTTCATCTCCAATCCAGCTCTCAGTGCTTGCATAATTTCTCCGGAGCAGTCCAATCGGCTTATCAATGGTAAGTGTTCATTCTATCTCACAAACCCTAACCCTAATTTCTCCTATAAAATAAGGATCTTTGCATGGCAGTTTGCATGCCCAGTTGTATCAGCCTTTTTGCTTAGAAATAGAAAATATCGGGAATTGGGATATTTCAGTGGTATCAGAGTTGTTTTCTTGGCCAGCTGTGGGTTTAAGAAATGAAAAGTAGATGAATACAGAAGGAGATCCTTTTGTAACCTATAGGAGGAGGAAGAGTAGATACACAGAAGAATTTGAAGATATCCAACTAGAAGATACCAACTCAGACATGGAACAAACAGGTATACATTCGGATAGGGGAAAAGGAACGGGAGAAGAAGAGGATCGAATGGAGTTTCGCAGCTTGGTCTCTGCATTGCAAGACTTAGCCAAAGGACAAAAAGATGTCCTCAATGCAATCAATAGATTATCAGCGAAACCAGAAACAGGTCTCAACAGTACACCTCCCTCACCAGTAGATCGGGGATCTACAAGCAACAGTGGAAAGGTAGCGTACACTAACATTCAGAATACTCCGCATATATACAGCAGACCTTCTATTAGGCCTACCATGCCTCACTTCTTAGCAGATACAGTAGGGGGCCCGGTCATGCAGGTAGAACCTAGCGAGCCTTTTGGGGCTTATCTACAGGAGTATAGAGACTTAGGGGATGAGTTTCATGCTGCCATGTCTTTTTCAAATTTCTGCAACATGAAGAGCAGGAACAGGCCCAGGAATTTCAACAAGGGTTTCAATCACAACTATGAATTGCAGAAGACCTTGGGCAGGTTGACCATCCCAAACTTTGATGGGACTCGCGGAGGATCAGCGAGGATATGAGTTTAGAAGTTGGATACCTATTTCCAACTCAACCCCATGACAGAGACAGACGCCATTAAATTGGCTACACTTCACCTAGACGGAGAAGCTCACGAGTGGTGGTACCACGGATTGGTGACATTGGGTCACAACACCATACATTCCTATGGTGAGTTCACTCAGAAGCTCATAGAGAGGTTTGACAGGAAAGATCCAGAGATACATTTCAGGGAGTTGGCTCAGCTCAAGCAGACCGGTAGAGCAGACCGGTAGTGCAGAAGCTTTCATTTCAGAATTTCAGAGGCTAACCGTTATGGTAACAGATGTGTTAAAAAACAGATTGACCATGTTATTCACTGAGGCCCTCACAGAGCCACTACGGGGATGGGTGAAAGCCTACAAACCCATCACTCTACAGGATGCCACTAGCAGAGCAAGAGACCTTCAGGATTCAGTCCCCAAAAACAAATTCCCACTGAAAACCAATTTTCCTGTTAGGGACAAGGACAAGAAACCTTTCCAACAAGACGGGCCCAAGAAAACTTGGTTAGATGAGAACACTAGGAAAGACTTGAGAAGGAAGAAGCTATGCTTCACCTGTCAGGAACCATGGGTACCAGGACACAGGTGTGCAGGGAAGGCGAAGGCTCACTACATTGAGGTGTATTCAGACAGTGATGAGGGCGACGATGAGCAGGAGGCCACAGAAGAGGATTCACACCAGGGTGATACACCAGAGGGAGTCATTGCTACATTATCTGGAGTACCAAGATTCCATACTCTCAGGGTCAGGGGAGTAGTACAGGGTCACAGAGTAGGAGTATTGATTGATGGGGGAGCCACCCACAAATTCATTGACTCCGCTTGGGTAGCCAAGAGAGGTATTCAGACCGAGAAGTTCGAAGGATTCACTGTAGTAGTAGCCGGGAACTCCAGCATGGAGTGCAACTACTGGATCCCAAAACTAAATGTTGTCTTAGGTAACTATCAGATGACAGACTCTTTCTATGTAGTGGATGTAGCAGATACTCATGTGGTATTGGGTGTTCAGTGGCTTTATTCTATAGGGAAATACGCTACAGACTACAGGGCAATGGAAATGGAGTTCCAGGGGCCAGATGGCAAAAGGGTACTTTTGAGGGGCATGAACACTTATCACCCAAAACCGATCTCATCACAGAGAATGGAGGCAGTGCTCCGACAGGATGATATAGAATGGGCTGCAGAATGTTTGGTCACCTTCAGGAAACCCCTAGAGACCAGCACACAACACCCAAGTGACATTCAAGCCTTGCTACAGAAACACGAAAAGGTTTTTCGGGACCTTCCATCAAGTAGACCACCAGACCGAGGTTTTGAACACATCATCGAGCTAGAGGAGGGAACACAAGCAGTCGTCACCACTCCTTATCGACATCCCAAAAGGTACAAGGATGAGATTGAGAAAACCATCAAAGAATTACTGGAGCTTGGATATATTCGGCCCAGTTCTAGCCCCTTTGCATCCTCAGTAG